>BQNB010063966.1:0-35490 GCA_026074375.1 Tanacetum coccineum | reverse complement strand
GCTGGGACATCCGATCGTCACTTTTGACCACCCTCCTCAGCAACTCGAGCTCTTTCCTTAGCCGCTTACCATGTTCTTTAATCTCATCGATCTCGGCGTACGTACCTCGAGGCTCGTCGATAGAGATGGCATCCCTGCCCTGTCCGGCCAGAACCCCACCAACCCCAGGAATGTGCCCCCCGTTGCTTGCCCTTTCGAACCATGGCCATTATCTGGTCCTCGGTGTAGGGCACACCCGTCGGCGTATTGGCGCCTAAATCCCTCAGCCAGAGCATCTCCTCCTATGTAGTGACAGAAAAACGAGATAGTTAATATATTAGTCGGGTTACTACATTATGTCTCGACAAATAATTAAAGTGCGTGTTTTAAAACAATACTTACATATTGAACCCGGGCCTCGTCCTGCTAAATTCGCCGCCATAAGTATGAGTGTCTAAGAAGGTCTGTATGAGGGACGGGTACTCACGGGTCGCGGAGCTCTCCATCTGTACATACACACATATATAAGATGAAACAAATTAAAAACGACAAATCACAACACACCATGTATATAATGAACTATATATATGTAAAATAATTTTAATGTGTATTACCTGATGATCTCGGAAGACAGCCAGGGAGTGGGATCCCTGCCGGCAAAAGACCTTGCTCTTTGCCCGGTTTTGAGCATTTTGAGCGACTCGAGCAGCGTGCTTAGGGTCAAGCCAATAGTCAATCTGCATATCCCACTATGCTTGTGGGACGTTTGCAGGAGGTCGGGATCTGATAGCTGCCACATCACGCGTCTCGCCAGGTCTAACAGTCCAATGTTTTGCCTTTAAGGCGGACTTGTTGTCGACGTAGACCTTGGCCATATACTAATCGATGCCCTTCTTGATTTTGGCCAAAGCTTGGAGCGGATGTGGGGGTCAAGTCAAAGTGTTGCTGCAATCAGATATAACAAAAATAGATATAGAGATATAAAAAAATTAATAAAATTTAGATAAATATACACATTTAAATAAATAAACACGATAATAAAATAATATAAAAGGAAAATGAAATAATTGACTTTTCCTCCTCGATTTTGTGCCAGGAAGGGTAGTACATCGGGTACTCCCTGACGAGCTAGCCGACTAGGTTATTCCACCGCGTAAAGTTCTCACTAAGATGAAGCGTCATTCCTTTATCGTTGAACTCAAACCGGATCTTCAACGGGCCATATTCATCCGTAACTTTCTTGAGCCAGAGGTTCCTGGTTTCTTTATGGGTCCCCTGTTTGCTGCCTCCCCTGGTGGCTTTGCGGCCTCCCACACCTACAAATTCAAGTGAGTGATAACGTCATAAAAATTCAAGGCAAGCAAATTCAAGTTATCAAGTTTATGCTTATATTAAAATAATCCAGAAATTCTTACCTCGACAACCGATGCCAATCGGACGTGGAGGGGGACGAGATGGGTCATCACCACCACCATCGCCACCGTGACCCCGTGCTACTGTTGCTGACATCTGTACAAGTACAAATAGAATAACATGTAGAAATTCATGAACAAAATAATATAATCATGCACACATTCAAATACATACACGTTCAAATGAATATGCATATTTAAACAATCCATAACAATTTCATTCATTCAAATAAGTATCGTTTACAAGTTATAATTCAAGATCAATCTTCCTCTTTACTAGAATAAACAACACCTATATCATCATCATCATCATTGGCGAGGACTTCATCATTAAAATCTGCTAAATCATGAGGAAGCCATCTTCATCATCAATAAAATCATCGCCTTCGTCAACATCAATGATATCTGGTGGTGCCTAAACATCCGTTGATTGACCATCTATATTCAAGGTCGCAGAATCCAAATCATTCAAACTAGTAGAAAGTGTGAGATCAGATGAGTTGTTGTCATGTATAACATCATGATCAACCTCAACCACGATGACACCCTCGTTCGAAAACTTTTTATGATTCACATCTTAGACGACCTTCCAATGGGGTGGTCGTCTGGCCATATCTTTAAGGTAGAAGACTTGTTTGACTTGTGTTGCGAGAATGTATTGTTGATCTTTAAACGACTCACTAGATGCGAAGATTTGTGTTATGTTGTTTCTAATGATAAAACGTTTGATTTTACGTCCTTCGTTGCTAATGTCGAACCACTTAACTCAAAACAACATAACTTTGAACGGCATATACAGAAACTCGAGAATTTGTTCAAGATGACCATAATACATTTCTCCGTCCTTCTCACTAGGTTAACAAATGCTGTTGTTTTGAGTTGTGCGACGTTCATCGTGGCTGTGTACGACAAACCTCACACCGTTGACTACACAATAGTTGACTGAGATTGGAGTCGATGTTGGTCCACAAGCCAAAGCGAATAACTTATAGCTTATACTTGGGTCTTTGTCTATGTAACGTTGAGGATCTATGAAAAAGATAGGATTAGATAGAGATGAGTAATATTTAGTCGTTATTTTTACAGCAAAATACAAACAATAAGTTAAAGTTTACCTGCGGCCCAAACTAGCTAGGGAATTCTTCTTTCATGTATTGGTTAGGAAATTCCCTGAAAACTGTTCATGGTATTAGAATAAATCGTTGAAAAAGATAAGTTAAGAAAAAGAAGTTTCAAAATAAAAATGTGTACCTCTTGAACTTAGACCGGTACGTGTCGATTTCAGGACTGTTGTGAAGTACATACCATATCACTTTCTGTAACACCCCCATTTTGACAATTATAGCAGCGGAAGCTAATCTGGGGTATTTCTTCATAGTACAACAGTCATAATCATAGAAAACGACTCAAAAGAGACATTTTAGAAAAATTTAGTTATCATTCATTTATTCATCAGAGTTTTACAAACAGAGGTCCCAAAATCTAGAAATATAAAGTTTGAATGATAACAATTTAGCCATCTTCAGTCCATGCCACTCCGTGCTATAGTTTGCTTAATTACCTGAGATAAACATGCTAAAAAGAGTCAACACAAAGGTTAAGTGAAATTCATAGGTTTATGATAAATAGTGTGAATACAAGTCAAGTTAAATAATTGTACGAGCACAATTATTATAGAAAATAGTGTTCATTATTGTATCTAAGCTCATGGCATACAAACTGACTGGTGTATATATATACCCAAATTGCTGTGATATATATATAGAAAGATAATGGCCCCTGGTGTAGGTAATTGCCATATACCTATAATATTCAAATATAGTGCGTTTGGTTACCTATCCGGCTAACACAAACGGGATTCGTCAATCCCGATAGGCCTATCCACAATATTCGCGTTCACTCGCAAGTGATTAATGGTCCATGATAGTGGGGGTCTTTTGGCATACTAGGACTTAGATCATAAGCAATAATATTTCATGATAGCATACATTTAGAAAACACTTGTATTTGTGATTTATAGCCATGATCCCCCTCAACGGGTATAAAATATGAGATTTAAAAGTGAAAGGCAATGAACACCACCTTAATAGTGATAAGAAATTTTGATAGATAGCAAAGGATTTGAAATGAAAGTAACGGCTTAAGTCTCACGTAACCTGAGGTAATGATGGTCAAGTCTTCGTTTGACTGTTATGTTTCAAACTTTTATAAAGGATAATGTATATCTTGATTGAAGTATTATGGTGTAGTGTACCACCTTCGGACCATCATAATCAGAGTTCATTCGTAAACGTTGAGAGCTAGGGCCACTTTTAAATCGTAAACCCAACAACTCAGTCAGAACGTAATACCAAGATGAAACCTCTTAATATGAAGATCTCTAGTATTGTGATACGATATAGATTCGGGACATAATTTTTAAAAAGCACATCGATGATGAATTATATAATAGTTATAACATAATCGGTTTTAAGTGTTTTGCTCAATAACTGGAAATGATAAGCACGTCAAGCGTTAATTAAAGTTATGTCTTATAAGGTTTTGAACACATTTCTACACTTTTTCAAAATGTTACATTTTAGACCCTTAAGAATGAAAAATGGCAAATGAAAGTTATGATATATACCCCTTGCATGGATAATATTTACAAAACATGTCCAAATTGCCATGCAAGCTTATTTTAATATTTCAATAGACATTTATAAGTTATAATAAACTAAAATATGAAGATTTAACGCAACGCAAGTTTAAAATAACGATTCGTTAAGCTAGGAAGCAAAATGGGTCAAATTAGGGTTTTAAAACGAAAACATGTAGGTTTTTAATCCAAATTCTTTCAAAAACTAATAAATTTGTTCCATTAACATAATTTATGATAGATTATAACAATATTTGGGCATTATAACTTTTAGATTAAGAAAAACATGAAAATTAGGGTTTCTAGGTTTGGTTTTGGATCAAAATGGCATAACGCCTAGATTTTTGATTAAATGCTTTAAACAAGTGATCATGCATATTCATATGGATAATATATGAAGGTAGGAGCAGGTATGATGATATAGAACCTGGGTTTGAGCTTCAAGGATCAAAAATGGAGTCGAATGGGTCGTTTGGGTCAAAAATGCTTCGTACGCCTAGTTTCTTCACTTCGGGACTTCAATTCTTCAAAGATTCGCTTGTTTCTTGATCTTGTATCTCCTTAGGACCTTCTTGAGCAGAGAATGATTGCTCTTATGGGTTATAGAAAGAAGAAGTGGGGGATGAGTAAGAATGAACATAGTTCGCCCCTATTTATACTTGTAGGAGGTCTTGGTGCTTCAAATCCTTAGTAGCTAAGGTAAAGACAGGTGGGGGGTGATGTGTACATGCTAGGTACTGAGTTGGAAGGGTTAGAGATGAGTATGCATGGTTAGAAAGCAAGGTGGAAGTCATTTGGGGTGCTTGTATGCCGCGACTAAATTAAGCCAACAAGGAGGGCTTGTGGCCTGATTTTTAGCCATAGAATGCATCAAGAAGGTGGGTAAGCTACTTAGGGATCAAGTAGGAGAGTCATCAAGGTGTGTGGTAGCTTGGTTATCTATAAATGGGTCAAAATAGAAGAAAAGGTGTACGCGGGTCTCATTAATTTTGGTTAGGGTTTTCTTGTTTAAATTTCATGTAAATTTGCTTAGTAATGATAGATTATGGATCATAGGACTTATATTAAGGGTTTACATCAGTAGTTGGTTTGTGGTTCGAGTTTAAAATGGGTAGAAGTGGTAATTTAGGTCGCGGGTTGACTTAGGGTTTCATAGGGCACGAATTGAATTTCTAGGCTTGGAATTCGTGTATACTTGTGTTATAAGTGTGGATAAATGATCAAAAGGCTAATATTAGGAGTTAGTAACAAGAATTGATAAGTGGTTTGGATTCAAAATGGGTGAAAATGAGTAAACGGGTCAAGAGTTCTCATTAGGGTTCGTTTAGGGTTTCTTGGATTTAATTCTTGTATAATTGAGATGAAGTGATGAAATGATGATTGTATATGATTGATAATGTTGTAAAATAAGTTATTACAACTTATTTGAGTGTTGGTTTAGGTTTATGATGAAGAAACGGGTCATAGTGTAGTATTTAACTCGGGTTAGGGTTTCTGACTTTGGTTTCTTGTAATTTCATGAAATGAGGATGAATATGGATTGTAAATGAAGTGTATGACTTGATTGAAACTTGTATTTGATAGATTGTACAAGATTCTCCAGGAAAACAGAGGTAAAACGGCTATTTTGGATATCGTGCATTAATGACTTGTACATTATGCTTTGAAAGCTTGTACTTGACTTGGAGGGAGTTTATATTTCAAATGAGATGTTATATTACTTGTATATATGCTTTAGTAGCTTGTATATTCACTTTAGATATTAACCCTTCATGAAATTAGGGTTTAGAGGTATACGATAACGGTTTAAAGCCCATCTTAATATAACGTTGCAAATAGTACATTATTAGAATAATGTATTTTGTAAAAAAGATATTAAGATATTGACTTGACATGTTATGATGTTTGCTTGACATATATGAAGACAGGATTGCCATAAATAGGTTGCGTGAGCTTGTCTACTTTAGTTATGAAAGTTACATTGCATATTAAGATATTGGTAACAAAAGTAATGTAATAAAGCGAAAAATTTCCCCGTACAATTGTGATAATAGTAAAATAGGTTTTGCATTTGATGAAAATTCTTGGGTTGTTATAGTCTCCACCCCCTTATAGAAATCTCGTCCTGAGATTTTATTGAAAATTATAGTGGTATTGTTTGGGAATAGATGTAGGTACTGGGCATGAATTTGATTTTTATGTTACGTTAATCAAGGTCACAAGTCTACGTGTGTGATGCATTTATAATTATGTTGCACACCATGATTATAATTACCTCCTTTCATACGTCTACTTACTTCCAAGACCACACCTCTTGATGATAGCCAATAGAATTTCTTCAGATCCTGATAGAACCTGGGTGGATGGAATACTTCGATTTATGAGACCTATAGGTTATAGGCCTACCACGCTTCCGTTGAGATACTCTGATCGTAAAGAATCGTTATTCATTAACCTTTAAAAGACAACATCGAATAAGAATGCTATCACAAGTCTTTGTCAAAATTTTCATACCTAGTGGTATTGAAATCATTTGACATTGTATAGATTCTTGTGTGTTTCCGTATTATTATGTTGCAGAATATAACAAAGAATTTTAGAATACGGAGATCATGGAATGAGTGATGTCAAGGAATGATTATGAATTTGTAAGAGAGTTGCTAATCACATGATATACAGATTATGAAATGAATAAATATTGAAGGTAATAATGATAATGATTAAGGAATTGTTTGTACAAACGGATTGATCGAAATTTGTTTGTACGTATGTTATATACTTAAGCCTACTTATTTATAATTTATCACTTACAAAAAGAAGCGTCCAACTCCTTGTAACTGAGAATTTATAAATTCATAGTTCGGAGATTTATAATTTCCTTATTCAAATGAAGAAGTGACCTAATTCATTTCAATAAGATGATCATAAATCGTCTTACCTAAGCATAAAAACACGATATGGTAATGTGTAGAAAATGATATGATCATGAATGGTTAGATAATATTGAGATGTTGATTGTACTGATGCCCATATAATCGAGGATGATAATTTATGTTTCAAAGGTATAAGGAAAGTATTCAGTGTTGAGCATAATAGAATTGACAAACGATGTCGAGTTTTGATATCATCAGATAATAAGATGTAACGGAATCATTACTTTTTTTTCATGGATAACTTTACATATGAACTTTACATATGAAAAAAAAAAGTTGATACTTATGCTAAGTATCTTGAGATAGGATTCTAGATAAAAGTAACAGACGACAAGGATTGTAGCTTGATGATTGAGGTTTTCAGATTGAAGAAGATTCTGATGAAATTTGAATATCCTCGAGAGTTGTTTCTAGGGTAGAAATCCTAAAGTAAACAAAAACAAACTTGTCTCTAAGTATGCTTTCTTGTGGCCCAGTTCTTTACTTTTGAGCACTGATTCGCATAATGTCCTTTCTTTCCACAGGTATTACAAGTTACGGATATTGTTTGAAGATTATTTCTAGTGGTTGGTCTTTTTCTCATGCAGTTCTTGGTTAGATGTCCTATCTTGTTGCAAGTTTAACACTTGACAGTACAAGGACCTATGTGATATAGGGTGCATGTTTCACACAAAGGAAGATTTCCAGTAAATCCGTTGGTGGCAGTATAATTTCTGAAGGCTTCTTGTCTTCTATTCTGTTGGTGGTGGTAATCATTGTTATGGTTGTGATTGTTGCGGTTATCTTGGTAGTTGTTGTGATTCTAATTGTTGGAGTGGTTATTATTGTTGTGTTCATTGGGATAATTGTTGTTGTTGGTGTTTCTTCTATCTTCAAACCTTCGTTTGTGATTATTGGTTTCTTGCTTAGAATCACGCTTTATTATCTGATCCATTAATCTCTGGGCTATGTTGATGGCTTCCTCCAAAGTTTGAGGTTTCGAGGCAGTAACATTTCCTTCAATGTTTCTAGGTAATCCACTAATGAAGACTTCCATAAGTTTCTCGGCGTTTGGTACCATGTTTGGGCATAAGGCGGCTAATTCTTTGAATCTCCTAATGTAAGTCTTAAGATTATTTCCTTTCACAACCAAGTTGTAAAATTCGTCTTCCATTTTCTTGACTTCAGTTCGAGGGCAATACTTATTGGTTAAGAGTCTTTTCAATTTGGTCTAAGTGATTTGATTGGCTTGATCTATTCCAATACGTTGGGCGTATGCATTCCACCAGGACAGGGCATCATCGGTTAAAGTACCGGTAGCAAATGTCACTTTGTTTTCCTTGGCACAATTGCTATGAGAAAATACCGATTTAGTCCGCTCAAACTAGTGAATGAGGTCAACTGCTCCTTCCGTACCATTGAAGTAGAAAGGTTGATAGCTAACGAACTCTTTATAGTTTCTTGTTTTTGCTACAGGAGTTCCAATAGGTCCAGTGTTCCTGTTGGGATTACTATCACTTGCCATTTTTGCAGCTTGTGCTTTCAGAGCTGAGGAAATGCCATCATTAATTAGTTGCCAGATGGCAGCTAAAGTTATGGCTGGTGTTTCAGATGTTGACGTCCTTTTGGGAGGCATTCTATCAATAAAAGATAACACGTAATAAGAATGATATCCTAAGTTATAATAGAGAATGTGATGCTTAAAATGCTTAAAGAGAAATGCTTATTTTTGAATTTTTAAGCACTTAGAGGTTATGATAAAGACGAAGATAATGATGCAAATGGTGGAAATAATGATGAAAAGGAGATAAGTTGGAAACAATAAGGTATGAAACGGGATTGCCTTTATAAATAACTTGCCTTTTACTGTACATAGTCAAGATTTAACAAGCGTTTTTATTTATACCACACATCACGTGGATAGGATAAAGCTATAACTAGTCTAAGAGTTTGTTGATTTCTAACCGGTAGATGATATCCTAAAGATCTTCTTGATCCGTTTGGTGTCGAGCTTGGATTTTCTCAATGATTTGTTCAAGATCGGAAATTCTGTAGTGAGCAAAAGCAATCTTATCTTTTTGCCCTAATTTCTTCCTTTGAAGTTTGATAATCTGAGTACGGATTCTCTCAAGTTCGATCTTTAGTTCGTCACTATTCCTTCATATGATCATTCTATCAATACGTCCTTCTTCCATTTTCTCAATACGGTGAAAAGAGAGTTCATCTAAGTAATTCAAAATATCTTCGACTTGTTCCTCGTGATGTTTTAGATGCATCTTAATTGAACATTTTCCTATATCAAATATCTGAGGTGGGGTAGGAGTATAAACTAAGAGAGATGGTGATACCAAATTACGGGTTTGATTCCGAGATGGATTAGGTAACGTAGTTGAGGAAGAAGATGGGGAACAAATTCGCTTCTTAGGTGGTAATAGTTCTTCGGGAACAAATAAATATCGGGGATCAAATAGTAGTGATGGTGGTAATACCGGAGATAAAGTCAAAATAGCTGGTGAAGTAATAGGATCTGGTGGTGAAATAGGTAATTCCTTAGCATAAAATGCTTGTACGTCCTTTAAACAAGGATTATTGTAGAAAGATGAGAATACTGGTGGGATCATATTTTCTTTAGGGTTTTCCGAAGAGTTAAAAGAACTGCTTCCCGCTAAAGCTGGGAAATAATCCGGTGAGGCCGAAGTATAGTTAAGAATATTCAAAGAGGAAAAAGCATCCTCAATATCAGAAGTAGAGTGGTTGGGAGAAGACATCGTTTTGTTAATAACCCATTTGTAAATAACATAAGTTATTTATGGTATAATATAGTATAATAGTTATGTATCTTTACATTACTGAATCCGGAATATAGTGGCTACGGAGGACTTTGCAATGGATACAAAAGAAATTGGTTATCGTTAAGGTTTGACTCTTGTTCTGTTTAACATGCTCTTGTACCACTCTGTAACACGCCCATTTTAAAATATAGCGCGGAAGCTAATCTGGGTATTACTATGGATACAACTATCTTAATCTGAAAAACAATTAAAAAGAGACATTTTTAGAAAATTTAGTTATCATTCATTATAATCAGAGTTTTTATAAAATGCAGGTCCCACAATCTAAAACATAAAGTGTGAATGATAATAGTTCAGCCATCTGTAAGTCCATGCCACTTTGCGTAAGTTGCTTAATTACCTGAGATAAACATGCTAAAAAGTCAACAACAATGGTTGAGTGAACTTCATAGGTTTGATAAACAGTTGAATACAGTCATAAGGTAATACTTTTGTATAAACACAATTATTTAAAGATAAATGGTATTTGTTATTAGACACTGTTATAGTATTGATTGCAACGAATACAATCATCATAGTAACAGTGTATTATTGCGTTATTGTCTTGTTTGGTCTGTTTGGTCTGATTGATTCTGATTATGGTCTGAATTGATCTGAGTTGGTCATGTCCTTGCCTAACTCATTGGCACAACCTTTATCAGCCAAAGTTCAATTTAATGACTGAAACAGCTCATAATATTCAACAGTTTAACATCAAAGTCAATTTACGACTTGTGTCAAATTTAACGACTGTAGGGATAGATAAACTTAAACACCTCATTGAATGATATGCAGGATGATTTTGTTAATTATTTTTGGAAAACACTTGTATTCGTAATTTATAACAATGAAATACGAGGCTATGAACTCACTAAATCTTTGAAAAGTAATCACATTGTTATAAGATAAACGAGTATGTAAAAGAGTTTGTAACAAGCATGTATCCCCCTTGCGGGTTTATAAAACATGTAAATAAGTAAAGGCGAGGTTATGAACTTTACCTGATAGGTAGATGCAATAAATATTTCAGAATGAAAGCTGACGACCTTATCACAATCTTAACGGGGAATGTTGATATAGCAAAATGATAGTAAACAGCCACGTCAAGCAACCTGATAGGTAGATGCAATAAATATTTCAGAATGAAAGCTGACGACCTTATCACAATCTTAACGGGGAATGTTAATATAGCAAAATGATAGTAAATAGCCACGTCAAGCAACCTGAGTAAATATATCAAGTCTTAGGAAGATTGTACTTTAGAACTTTGGTTTTAAGAGTTATGAGTTTGATTAGAGAGTTTGGAATTATTGTATCACTGTTCGGGCCATCATAATTTAGAAGTCATTCCGTAAACGTTTGAGGAGCTAGGGCACTTTAAATCGTAAACCCAACAACTCAGTTCAGCAACGTTTATACCAAGATTGAAACCATTAATATGAAGCTCCTCGTATTGTGGTACGACAGAGATCGAGCATAGGTTTCTAAAGCACTTTGATGATGAATGATATTTATGTTATGACATAAGCGGTTTTAAGGTTATTAATCATTATCTGGAAATGTTAAGAGTTCATAACGTTAATTAAAGTTATGTCTTGTAGTTTTGAATACATTTTTATACTTTTTCAAAATGTTACATTTTAGACCCTTGAGAATGAAAAGTGGCAAAATATACCCTCGGAGTTTGTACTTTTACGAGTTTGGTCCTTCTAGTTTAAAACATGCACAAAGTAAACCTTATACTTTGGAAAGTGACATAATAGATCCCTATAGTTATAACTTTGATAAAATGACATATTCAGCCCTTCTAGTTATTAATTTCAGAAAGTTACGATATATATACCCCTTGCATGGAATACTTTTGCAAAACAAGTCCAAAATGCCATGCAAGCTTATTTTAAGTTTCTAAATGATATTTACAGGTTATATCTTATTAATATAAGCTAAAATATGAAGATTTAACGTAAAAAAAAGTTCAGATTAATGATTTGTTAAGCTAGAAATCAAAACGGGTCAAATTAGGGTTTCAAAACGTAAACACGTGGTTTTTAAGATCCAATTCCTTCAATAATCAATAAATTTGTCATATTAACATTAGTTAAGCATGTTAGGATGGATTATAACAACATTTAACCATTATGACATTTAGTTTTAAGAAAAACATGAAATTAGGGTTTCGGGCGTACGGTTTTGGATCAAAATAGAAAATGAGCAAGAATTGAGTTATGAAATTTTAAAAAGAGTTGATGTAAGATCATATGAACATTATAAAGGTGTAGGAGCAAAAGTAGAACATCCAGAACCTGGGTTTGAGCTTCAAGGAGCAAAAATGGTGGAAATGGGTCATTTCGGGCAGTATTTCCACTCGTACGCCTTGTATCTTATTCCCGGGGCTTTAAATCTTCAAATATTTGCTTGTATGATCTTCTTAGATGATCATAGGATCATATGGAGCAGAGAATATTTGCTCAATTGGGTTATAGAAAGATGAAGGTGGGTGCGAGTTGTAATGAGGGTTTTGTGCCTTAATTTATACTCGAATGAAGGCAAGGGGGTTAAGGTAGCTTATGATTCTGATCAATAAATGTGTGAGGGCTATATGTTGATGTGTTGAAGCTATGAAATCAGTTGTGGAGGTCTAGAGGCTAGGTTGAAGGTGTTGGACACCTTTGTTGGCTGCCGCAGCTAAAGTAGCAAAAAGGGGGGTCATGTGGCTTCATTTGAGGCCATATAAATGTTATAGTAGGTGCGTAAGCTGCTTAGAAGGGTTAAGGTGCTTTTCATGGAGGTGCTTGCACATGGGTGGAGTTTAAAATGGGTTAAAATGAGCCAAATCTAGCCGCGGGTCTGTTTTGGTATCATAGGGCTTGAATTCAAGTTCTTGGTTAATATTTCGTGGGCATTGATCAAGAAATGAGTAATACATGATCTCAAGGTTTGTATTAAAGCTTATCAATGGAAATTAGCAAGTGGTTTGGTTCAAAATGGGTCGAAATTGAGTAAATAAGGTCGCGGGTTCACATAGGGCTTGTTAGGGTTTCTTTGACTTTTCTTGGCTTATAATTCATGTATAATGGATCAAGGTTGATAGAATATTGATCTTAGGCATTGTATAAATGATTATTAATGAACATTGAGTGGTGGTTTAAGCTAAAATGGGTCGAAATAGAAAAAGTAAGGCATGGGTTGAATTAGGGCTTGTAATGGGTTCATCAGGGGTTTCTAAGCTTCAATCTCTTGTTTATTGCTAAAATGAAGATAGATAATGAATTGTAAACTCGTATTATGAGTTTACAATGGTTCTTGGTTGATTGTTCGGGATTAAAACGGTCAAAAATGAGTAAACGAGTCGAATGATCCATTTAGGTACGTTTAGGGTTTCTCGGATTTAATTTTTGTATAAAGGATATGAGATGATGAAATAATGATGAAAATAGGATTGAAATAATTGTAAAATAAGTTATTACAACTTATTTGAGTGTTGGTTGAGGTTTAAAATGGATTAAAAATGTCGAAGAAAAGAAACGGGTCATAGTGTAGTATTTAACTCGGGTTAGGGTTTCTGACTTTGGTTTCTTGTAATTTCATGAAATGAGGATTAATATGGATTGAAAATGAAGTAATAAGACTAGCTTTGTAACTTTTACTTGATGTATGTCAGATTATTTCTGGAAGGAAAACGAAGGTCAATGACCTTTTTGGATATCGCATTAATGACTTATACATTGTTCTTTGAAAGCTTATACTTGACTTGGAGGGAGTTTATATTTCAAATGAAATGTTATATTACTTATATATATGCTTTAGTAGTTTATACATTCACTTTAGATATTAAACCTTTATGGAATTAGGGTTTAGAGGTATACGATAACGGTTTAAAGCCCGTTTTGGTATAACGTGGAATGGTACATTATAGGAATATTGTACTTTGTAAAAAGGATAGATGATTTTGATTGACATTGTTATGATGTTTTGTTGACATATTAAAGACAGATTGCCATGGTAGGTTGCGTGAGCTTGTATATTTAGTTTATGCAAGTTAACTCGCATAATGTGATATTGACAATGCAAGTAATGTAATAAAGCGTGAATATTTCCCCGTATAATTGTGATAATAGTAAAATAGGTTTTGCATTTGATGAAAATTATTTGGGTTTGTTTAAAGCACTTGTTTCTGTCTACAACCATTTTGCTCAGTTAATGAATGATTTGGAACGAAATAACATGAAATTTCCAACTGTTACAATTAACACAAAGTTTCTGAATAGTTTGCAACCGGAATGGTTGAAATATGTGACTCAAGTTCGTATTACTAAACAATTGACAGTGGATTCGTTTGATGATCTTTTTTATTATCTTCAGCAAATTTGAGAAAACTGGTTAATGGCTTCAAAGCAAAGACGTTAGAAAAGCTCTCTTGACCTTTGGCTCTAGTAACATACGGGTTTTATCCTCCAGACAAAGATCATCTTATTATGTGACACATCCTACGTCTGTGGTTGATTATGATGATGAATACCAGCAAGATGATGTTCACAACAATTCTGAAGATCCTCTAGTCTCTGCGATGTTGCTACTTGAAAAAGCCATTACTCAAAATTTCTCTAATCCAACAAATAATCGTCTTCATGCTTCATTCAACACCAGAAATCAAGCAATCATTCAAGGAGATAGGTGGAATATTTCAAAGCGGATTCTGGTATACTGGAAGAACTAGCAGACGAGGTTTATGTTCAAGAGGAAAGTTGTTGAGGGGAATGAATTGCTCCAACAGAGGACTGGAAATGTTCAAGGACTCTTTGACTCATCTTCAGCAATACTTCAATCTGTTCAAATGCTACAATGCTACAGTAGAAGAAGGACATATATGCTATGGACTGTCCAAAGCCAAGGGCTTGTGACTAGATGTCTTTTCATGGTAGAAATATTGCTAGCAAAAGGTAGAGCTTGCGAATTCTTACTGTAGCAGAATGATTTCTCTTTTGCTGAGCATCAAGGATGGATGAAATTGAAGAACTCAGTGCTCACTATGCCTTAATTGGTTTAATTAACCAACTGGTCATACTTTTGATGATGGGCCAAGATATGATGTCTGCCATTGATAGTGAGGTACAATCTTTCATTCCATCGATGAGATAAATGAACCAATGTATCCAACTTGTACTAAAATTATTAACCAGTTCCATTGTTGATATGATCAAATTAATAGCAATATTAAAAATTTGATTCAATTAAGGGAAATGTTATGTGGCAGTTTATTAGTGGTGAAAAGATACATTGTCCTGATCGCATATGTGCAGTTAAGAAAAAACTTGCTAGAAATGCACTATATGGATAGCTAAAAAACAACAATATTTGCTCAACAAGTTCAAAAACACAAACACGCAGATTTGATCTAGTCAGTTGAGATGTATAAGGAGAACGGGGTTTGGATTTTGGAGAAAACATAAACAAGGATTATAAGAGTAATTCCCTCTCAACGAAATTTCTGGAAGTGATGAATGGGCAAAAAACGTTATAATAAACAAAGCTCAAAGTTCAGTTAGTTCGATGATCGAGATATCATTCGATATCTAGAAAAACAACGAGATAAATTAGATTTAGATGTCAAAAATTACAAACGGAAAAATGAGGAATTACAAAAGAATCATTCAATTTAAAAAGGCAAATGAGTGAGAAAGAGGATAGCTATCATGATACTGTTTTAGATCTTGAGGCCAAACTGAAAAAGAATGTTGATCTGATTTTGAAACTTGGTAATTCTTTATAAGGAATATTTTATTCTTTGGATCAAACCATTGTTTGTGTATGATCCAACAATTAAACATAGTTTGGGGTTATCTAATTCCTTATACACTCAAGCAAGCCAATTTTGATCATTTTTGTAAATTTTAGTGTCAAAGTATATGTTGCATCTAGTTTGGGTAATTTAGAAATTCCTTTGAATGTTAGAGATTCTGAGGACACTCTTGAGGATGCTTTTAAAAGTCAACAAAAAATGACAGAAAAAATGAATGATCCAATTGTTGTTGCAAACAAACAAAATTGTTGGACAATTAACTACAAAAAATTAAATGCGCTTTATAAAGATTTTGTTCCTCAAAAAGAGCTTTCTGTTGAGCAAAAATATTTTCCATCTTCTTCTATTCCCTCGGTTAAGATTTGGTATAAAAAATATGCCAAGGTGAGTCACTGTTGATCAAAGAATTAGACAAGATAAAAGGTTCGTTGTTTGAAAAGCTGTCTTTGTTTACTAATAAACAGAACTGTAAAAGAGCAAGATTTTTTACACATCACAACGAAATAACAAATCAATGTTTTGTCAATATCAACGGTTAAAACATTCTTAACTAGTTGACGGTTTATCTTGGATTCTTTCAGAATCTATTTCAAAGGGAAGATATAAAAGAAATGAAAGATGTTTTTGATCGACAGGAAAGTGAGCTTGATGAACTAGCGTAGTAAAATGATATGTTGAAAGATCAACGTTGGAGAATCACTCAACATGATGTGAGCCGATTGTGTGTTGATTAATCATGAATGTGTAGATAAGATCTTAAATGCTGAACTTGAAAAAGTTAAAAAGAAATCTTTTTAGATTCAAGAGGGTTTGCAGGCAAGAATAAAAATTCTTGAAAAAGATGTTCAAAGATGTCAAAAGCAAAGTGTTGATTTTCAATTAAAATTACAACATGAAAAAAAAAAATGAGATTCAACTTTGAAAAATAAAAACACAAATCCTCTTGATTACTTTTGGATTTCAAGGATGGAGATACTTAAGAATGAGAACGTGTCTTTGGAATTTAAAGTGCAATCTTTGACAAAAGAATGTGATAATGTCAAAATAGAATATCAAAAGCTTTTCAATTCAATCAAAAAGACACGGTCTCAAACTCAAAAAGAAATGGATGAATTAATTGTTTATGTTTTTGAGAAAACATATGCATATGGTGCTATTCGTGCTGAGAATCAAAATCTTTTATCTACCATATCTGAGTTAAAGACAAGATTGGAAACAGTTAAAAAAGGTAAGTCTGTAAATACTAAGTTTGACAAAATAGATGGTTCTTAATCTCTTCTTTGTGTCACACCACTAAACAAACATGCTTTTCAAAAGAAAACGGATGTTCCCAAAATAGAAGAAAACCATGTGTGTTCAAAAACATAAGTCACTTACAGACTTCACCTACCAAACAAACAGGGGCAAATCAAAACCAGTGTATTAGACCAGGAATGTACAGAGTTGTCACAACACAAGAATCATAAACAAACAAGACTAAGAGTGCTTTATCTTCTACAGGAATGAATGCTACATCTAGAGTTAGAAGACAATGCATAGAGATTCACATGTTGCGCATAATGTTTTAGATAACTCTAAGAAAGCAGCAAAGAATGTAGCAGTTTATGTTAGGAAAAATAAGCAAACAGATAATACATTTGCAAATGTTATTTCGAATAAGGAGAATGTAAATGATGTTGATGTTGCAAACGCTTCTAAAGCAAAAACTTTGTTATGTGTTTCTTGTATGCAAAATGTGCTTATTCCTTGTCATGATAAATGTCTTGCAAAGCTTAAATTGAATGTGCATTCGAATGTTCGTAGAACCTTCTTTACTAATTCTAGAAAACATTCCAAATCTTTTAGAAAATTACTTTTGTAGCTCTAAGACTTAGGGTTTTCTGAGAAAGGACACAATCTAAGACTTAGATTACTACTTCTGTAGTTTCTAAATCTAAGATTGATGTAGAGTTGCTTAAATGCTAGGTTTAAGGTTTTAGTGGTCTAGGATAAAGCAAGAAATTTGCGAGATAAAACCGTTAAACATCATTCAGAAAGGAACCAGATTCGAAAAGTAGAATTGGGCAAAAAGTGGGTTTGAATCACAACCAAATGTTAATTTTTTGGAATCCTGTCAGCGTTATTAAAACGATGTTTATAGATACTCGTTCATCTGAGAAACCTCAAGTTTCCATGTTAAGAAATGGGTAGTTAATTTCCTGTTGTCATGTGTTGTCTCTTCTTGTGTTTGCAGGTAGTTCAGATTGTTCTTGTGGTTGTTGATAGTGGTTAGGTTGTTCAAAGCATATGAATGTGTGATCGGTCACTTAGTTGAGAAATTTTATTAGAAATTCTGGCACGTTCGCTTTTTTTTGGAAATGATTAATTTGCAGCAATCACAGGCTATGGCGATTGATATCCATGACAATATCCTATTTGTAATGTTATATATGTTGAAGGTCTCGGACAGAACCTTTTTCTTTAGCGTTGGAAAAATTTTGATGATGGGATTAGAAGTGGCTTTTCGTTCCATAAATGTTACATACAAAATTCTGGAAGGAGATGATTTGCGCACAATTGTGGACGCGGAATCTAATTTGTATACTATCTCAATATCTGGACTCGGTGCTTCTTTACCCATTTATCTCATGTCCCAAGCACTTCAACAAAAGTTCTTGGTTTTTATGGACCGAAGACTGTCACATTTAATTTTTTGCGTACCATAAATGTCTTACCAGACTTGACTGGTTGACGGTATACAAGTTCAAATTTGGGAAAGGGATCACTTGTTCTGCTTGTGAAAGGGTAAAGGAAAGAAAGCTTCTCCATCCAACTAAAATTGGTTCCAAGTGATCACTCAAATTGGAATTACTTCATTATGGATTTTATGGGTCCCTGTTCGATCAATAGAAGAAGTATATTCTTGTGAGAGTGGATGATTTTTTAGATATACAGAGGGTTTATTTTCTTTGTCGAAAGAGGAAACTTCAGTAGATCATCAAGAAATTCATTCTCAAGCTCAATTGATGTACAGCCAAAGTTGGTAAGAATTGTTAACTGACAATGGTAACTAAAATTCCAAAACCCATCTCTTAAAGCTCATTATGAAAAGTTAAGCATCATGCAACAATTTTCAATAACTCAAACACCTTAGCGAAATGGAGTAGTTGAAAGACGTAATCGTACTCTTGTTAAGGCTGCTCGCACAATGCTTATCTTTTCTCGGTTACCTGAATTTCTTTGGGCTGAAGCAGTAGCTACAACTCGTCTTACTCAAAATCAGTCAAACATCCATAAATGAGCAACAAAAACACCTTCATGGCTTATTACGCGATCGAAAACTGAATATTGCATATTTTCATGTGTTTGGCTCATTGTGTTATCCAACAAATGACCGTGATGATCTTGGAAAAATGAAACCAAAAGCAAACATTTGGGTGTTTATTGGTTATTCGGAAACATCAACAGGCTTTTGAATTTATAACCGACGGACCAAATGATAATGGAGACCATTCATGTCAAGTTTGACGAGCTCACAACTATGGCTTCTAAACATGACTGTTTAGAACCCGAACTTCAACGATTCAACAATCATAATTCATCAGCAGAACCAATGAATACTCCATCCAAAGAAGATTTGGATAATTTGTTCGGTCCGATGTTTGAAGAATATTTTGAGAAGACATCTTCTGATACAACCATCAATTCCGCTGCACAACCGACTCAAGTTCATGAAGATTCATCTTCCACATCTTCAATCTTTGATGACGCACATGAGGCTCCTCCTGTTGTCACTACATCTGACGAACAAACTTCTCCAATCTCTTTGACCGAGGCTGATGAATTTAATCAAGAAGATTCTGCTAATTTTGATGGTAATGCACAGTTTGTTCCATATAATCCTCTAAGTTGTGAGGAAATTGAGTCATCTACAACGGCTCTAGAACCATCAAATGTGCAGACAATTCCATCAAGTCAACCCTCAACTCACATTTTGACAACGATATCCTCTATAGACCAAGTTATTGGTGACTCATCCAAACCTGTCATGACTCGTCAACGATTACATACAGATTCTGAAGTATGCATATATGCATTAACCGTTAGTACTATTGAACCAAAGAATATCAAAGAAGCAATAGCAGACCATAGTTAGATTGAGTCTATGCAAGATGAGTTAAATCAATTTGAGAGACTTTAAGTTTGGGAACTCGTTCCATGACCAGAAGGAAAGAATATTATTGCTCTCAAATGGCTTTGGAAGAATAAGTGTGATGCTGAAAATATTGTGGTTCGAAA
This sequence comes from Tanacetum coccineum, assembly GCA_026074375.1. Lineage (NCBI taxonomy): Eukaryota > Viridiplantae > Streptophyta > Magnoliopsida > Asterales > Asteraceae > Tanacetum > Tanacetum coccineum. The sequence continues at coordinate 15,640 of BQNB010063966.1, read as the reverse complement.
CAAAACTCTTCTTGTGGCTAAAGGATATAAGAGGAAAGAAGAAGGCATTGATTTTGAAAGATGTCTTTTGCTCCTGTCGCTCGTCTTGTAGGTGTTCGGATGTTTATTGCTATGCTGCTCTTAAGAATAATCACTATCTTTCTAAATTGGATGTCAAAACGGTTTTTTTCAACTGGTCCTTGAAGAAGATGTTATGTCAGCCAACCTGAAGGGTTTATTGATCAGAATTTCCAGATAAGACTATAGGTTGAAAAAATCTCTCATACGGTCTTAAGCAAGAGCACCTCGTGCATGGTTAGACCAAAATTGTCTTCTTTTCTAACTCAACATGGTTCACTAAGGTATAATTGACCCAACTTTGTCACACGGACGTCACGGGGAAGACATATTATGGTACAAAGTATATGTTGATGACATTATTATTGGTATCAACAAATCCAGATTTTCAAAATGCTTTGCAATCTTAATAAAATAATTTTGAAATGTCGATGTTATGGGTTGACTAAAGTTCTTTCATGGACTTCAAGTTCTCAATCTCCCCGTGCCTATTCAATAAGTCAGTACAATATGCAATTGACTTGTTAAAGAAAACGTGGTTCTAGATGAATGTGTCTCCATGAGTATACACCTATGGCAACTAAGAGGCGGATGTGGGAATTTTTGTATTTAAAACAAGGCACTTCCTACTGATAACTACGAATATCGTCGTTATGATAGGAGGGTTATAATGGTACCTAACAGCAAGTCCTGTAGGATCCCTAGATCATTCCATAGATTAATCACAGATCATTAACATAAAGATTTAAATCATTAAAGAACTTTTTGATTGAAAGGAACACAGGAGTTGTCCAAACCCCTAAGATGGAAAGTATTATGGAGTAGTAACCTAAAAAGAAAGAAAAAAAAATGGCTTTATATAGCCTTACCTTAAGACCTAAAGAGCGCGGCCCTATGGATTTGAATGGGGCTTTTCGGGACAGTACTTTTTCAATAAATGCCCAATTACAATAATTACTTGTCTTCGAGCTTAGATTTTGTCTTGTATCTTCGACGTGACTCGAAGCTTCGTTGTTCGGGTCCATTTATGTGATCTAACAATCTCCCCCTAGATGAGGTCATGAGAAGTTTTTGAAGCTCACTTCGTGCGTGGTCTCTTTAGCTCGTTGTTGATAGGGTACTTCAATTGTTGTGCTTTGGTAAATTCATCTTAACACCCTTGTTCATGATCTGCAGAAATTGATGTGATGACTTGATCTGATCTTTGACTTGTTTAAGCTTTACTTTTTGAATTACTTTGTGATCTTCTTTCACTTTGATTTTGCCATACGCTGATCTTTAGTCTCACATTGCTCAATCTGTTGAATCGGATAAGCTTTGATGATGTATCTGCTTTAATCGCCATAACATTTAGATTGAAGAAGGGACATTGATTTTCAGAGATTGTGGCGGAGCTTTCGTATGTAAACTTTTCTTGATTTTTCAGAAATGTGAGTAAGGATATGAGATGTCTTGCATTCGGATACTTTGAGTCATCATTCGTATGATTAGAATATTTAGTCATCCTACAAAAACATTTGGTATGTAAATTCACTCCTTAATGTGTTCTAGAAAAACATTTTATGAACAAACAAAGGTTTTATATTTGATAGGGAACGAGTATAGACGATTACTAATCTGGTCGGTTACAGCTGCACCTCTTACTTCCCCCCCCCCCCCCCGAGGATCAATGATTTTACAGTATGAATATGGCACCTGTGATCAGATAGATTCATTAATAAGAACCTTCTGAACAGGTTTTTTGCATTTCGTGACAAAGCTTGTTCCTCTAATACCTAAGTATCAGATTACCTATGTTCACCGTTCTCTAGACCAGATGTCGAAAAAAGACTAACACACTAAGTTATTTATACTAATTAGAATGTTAGAGATGTGAGTCAGTACAGTTACTATTGTTGATATACTCGTACAAGTCTTTTCACGTTTTACTTCTTAATACATTTATGTACGTAGAAAGGCCTGTTGAAAAAATGATTTGAAAAAACATTCGATGTGCCTTATAAAAAATTTGTTTGGGGCACAAACGAAAGTTTAAAATCAGGAATGCTTCTGATGATGTTTTGAAAGCATATCCCAGAAAGATATGAAGTGCTTGGGAAATCCAAATTTGTACATAGTACATTTAGGAAATCCACTTCACTGTTGGGCGCAGTCGAAGTCAGGCATGAGCATTCATACGATACCCTGGAGGTACAACATCTCTTTCCTCAGCATTCCATAGATCAATTTCACGACATGAAACAAAAGATTCTTTGTCATTTATCCAAGATACGTTGTGTATAACACAAACTTTGGTTCCTTGACATTTTTGATCATATTAACACGTATGCTCCCCTAACTGTGCATCGATTAATCGAAAGATGTTGTAGCACATGCATGGATTAGGACTTCGCAATTTTAGATCAATCGAATCATTAATTATCCGTTTACATGTTAAGTCACATTTACTCCCCCGATCAAAAGTATGAAACTTGTGGAATGGTTTCCTGATCTAGAAGACTTAAAATGTATCAATCTCCCCCTCCAAAAGTATGAGGTGAGGTGAAATAGCACCATATATCAATGTGAGCAATTGAAAACAAGACCTTAGAATACCAGACAGGAATGTTACTGCAATCTGTCTGAACTTGTAACGGTTGGTCGTGTAATCTTTCAGCAATAAAAAAGAATCAGCAACAGGATCGTTTTCCCTTATGACACTGCACAATGGTTTAGAATACTGATTCTCCCCCTCTAAACATGACCCGTGGTCAATGTTTGATTTGGTTAACCCGCAACATGTTTGATAAACAAGTTATTTATGAGAAAAATAGGTACGGTGCTTAGACAATTCTTGTCTGGAACGAATAATGCACTAAAAACGTACACTAAATCTTCTGGGATAAGACGGGTTACAGTCGGAAATAACTGAAGCCGATTTTTTTTAAACATATAATAATTATACTCAATGAATGTTACTGTGCAAGATACCTCATCATTCAAAGATGGCAGAAATCCCATTGGAACCAGCCTTGCGATCGCCGAGTCTATAGTCAAAAAACCGAGAGACCATAGTAACAGTGGAACTTGAACTAGAACTGACGATGGGTGAGTTCAAGGGTTTGTGACACAGGTTCCTATACTAAAGTAACTTTGGTACGAGGAACTAACGCATGGTGTGAATTTTGAAGGCGTACGAGGGTTCTGTAGACTTCGGACCATAGATATCACATAATGGAAACGTTTACCAGTGGCTTCCATTGAGGTACAAGGTCTCGCAACGTCTCTTCCTTGGAGCTTTCCAGGCAATTTTAGGAGGGTTCACAGTGCACTTGGCCTGGTGAGTTTTGACATGTACAGATTTCGTAGAATGAACCACAAACTGACCAATATCAACATACAAATTCCTGTAGTAATCAGCTGCCCTCCTCGCTTTTACACTCTTAGTCGGTAAACGATTATGGTTTCAAAAGTTGTTCTTAAGGGCTTTGGTTCTTTTAGCCCTGAGGCAATCCCACAATGTTGGCAGGTGGATTTGGTTTTTGAAATACGTTCACAGGAACTGTAGGTTTCTTATGCTGTTGCACTTGTGGTTTTTGTGCGGGTCTTGGTGAAGATCTGTGCGGATCCTGAAAAGTCACCTGCTTCTTTTTAGGCAACAGGGTCGGTTGAACCCAATTGGCTCTTTTTGGTGGAACAATGTACTTAGAACTCTTGGTGTACATCATTGAAGCAAGTACTTTGGGTTTCACTAGCTCTGTGGGTCCACTATTCTTTTTGGCAACAGCTTCAGCTTTCAGTTTGGCAATTTCAACATTTAAGATAGCCATCTTCCCTGTGAGTGTAGTTCTTGAGTGGGTACTAGCAGTCGACAGTTCTAGATACCGTCGATTCACATTGGCGTTCTCTATCTTTGTAACCCATCATTTTGGTTCGAAGGGAAGTTTGTTTTCAAGTCAGGAGGGCGTCTTTCAACTGAGTGACTTCAGTTTCTAGGGCCTGCTGATCAAGGCTACCTGTGGTGGGGCCTACATTCAACATTCTCGTGATGTTGATATGAGTTTCCAGATTCCTGATGGTGTCATCCTTCCTTTGAAGCTGGTATTTTAACTGGTTAATTTCAAAAATAGCATTTGATGCAGTTGCATTCGGCGGCACACAAACCTTCTCATTTCGAAGACGTTCTTTGTAGTTTTGAAATTTGAGTTGTAGATCAACAAACTGCTTTTGTATAAGAGAGGATTGGTGTTCAGATTTGGCAAGCATTTGTTGTTTCTCTAAAACCTCAGCTTCAAGTGCAACGACTCTGGAGTGTCCCTTATCGTAATTTGATTGAAGTTCTTTACAACTGCAATTCGATCTCGGAGACACTTGCTTTTCAGAAGAAAGCACAAAAGAGCAGATGTCTTTTGCTATATTATCAGCAATGAAGCGTCCTTGTCATTCCAAAGATTCGTCCTCACTCTTTGTAGACGCCTTGTTTTGCAGAAGAAGTTCATTTTTGTCACCAAGGCGCTTGTTATCCGCCAGACATTTGTCATAGTCACTTACATTTTATCAGAATACGCTCACACTCCTTTACTTCGGTATTGATGGCAGTATCCAGGTTTTGTGTAAGGTTTTGATGTTTTTTTTTTTATTTCCAATAAAATGGTAGAATCTCGTGAACAAACTGCGTCTATACTCCGACCAACATGGTTGTGCTTTCCATTTTGTATGATTGGCTCAAACGCAGTAAGGTACTCTTTAATTTTCCAAACCTTTTTGTGTACCTCATTGTTTGCTGCGGGTGTGAACAAAAGGAGTCATAGGTTTTGAACATGCAGCACTTGAATCCTTATCAGTCATCTTTGGTTTTTGAATTCTAACAGAATGATCTGATCGTTGAGTGATTGTTGATTTGTTTTATTTGTGTTTGGTGTTGTTTTTGTTTGATTTGTGTTTGGTTGAAGTCAATTACTGTTAACTGGGGGATTTTACAAATATTTGATTAAAACCGAGAAAAGAATCGTATCTTTCGCGGTGATTTTACAAAATCACAAAGATACGTTAAAACATAATGAATTGATCTTGGGTAGGAGGAAAAGAAAAAGATCAAGAATATAATTTCAAATTTAAAGATTATATCCTGGACTAGGAACCAATTATTTACTTTCCAAATTAAACCTCCCATCGGATTATATCAAATCCCTTGATTTTAGAAAACAAATATGTTCTCTCAAAAAATATAGATCTCTTACTTATCTTTTCTTTTTTTTTTAAATACGCTAACAACTTTTTTTTTTTAAAATAAAATAAGCCGAAATTTTTTTTATGTAAATAACCGAAATTTTTCCAAAAAAAAAAACCTTTCGATGGATCAAAAAAAAAATTAAGTCGAAATCAGTTGATGTATTAAGGCTGTTTCAATTTAATCCTTTTCAAACATACAATGATTAAAAACACGTACCACTTAGGCCTAAATTAAGCCGAATTCTTGATGCTAACGTGATGGTTATTATGATATTAGATCTAAGCATATACCATTATGGAATCAAGAATGAAAAGCAAACACACAAACAAAATTCGGATCCCTCTTTTTTTTTATTTCCGAAAATAAAAATTGAAACACAAACAAATCAAATCAGTCAAACTTGAAGGCTCTTGATACCAATGGTAGGTTCTTGGATCATTCATACAAACCTTAACAATGAAGTGTAGAATCAAGTGCTAGTGAAAAATTAAAGACTTTATTGGATTAATTGAAAGGAAAACCCTTTTGGTGGCTTAAAACCCTAAAAAACATATTGATAATTAACTGCTCACTCTCTCTCAAGTTCGATTTTTAGTTCGTTACTATTCCTTTGTGTGATCATTCTATTAATACGTCATTCTTTCATTTTCTCAATACGGTGAAAAGAGAGTTCTTCTAAGTAATTCAAAATATCTTCGACTTGTTCCTCGTGAAAAGCTATGTATATACAGGAAACCTGAGAGTTTTTGAAACCTAAGGTCCGTGAGTCCCGATACTAGTCTCTGTGGGGTGTCAAAAGCCTGGTCACTTAGCCGCAAGGTTGGGATGTGCCGAGACGAAAGTCGCTACATGGGATGATCTCGCCTTCAAACTCATTATTCTCGGGTGGAACGTGAAGCATAGTATTTTGCAAAACGTTGATCCATGGTTGAAATTCAAAATAGCACATTCACCTAAGATATAATAATTGTCGGGAGTGAAAAGTTCACAAGTTGCAAATATGAGTAGTGTTAGCATCTTAACTGATATTTAGCGGTGATTTCATTTTAAGCTTGGTTTGGAGCAAGTGAAAAGTCGGGGACGATGAATTTATCCTTTTTGGGGCATTCTCGGATCGAAATGCATCTTGTTCTATGATCCCTAACAGTTATGGAAATAACGAAAGTCGGAATATTCTAGGTAGTTTTATTGATAAAAAAAATCATCATAAAAATGGAAAAAGTTTTGAAAAATGGGAAAATGGGGTGTTTTAAAGCTTGTGATTTCTTAACTCTCCCCACAAAAGTCTTTGCTACTTTTCAAAGATTTAGATTGGAGAAGTTTTGAGGTATTTGGTTTTAGAGCATATACTATTACGTGAGGACACGGCAATCACTTAGTTTGGGGAATTTTGATATGTGAGAAATCACATATCTTTATTATACCAAAAATGGCCCTTAAATGATCAAAATATGCTTGTAGTTGTGTATTTTGTTGTTTGTGAATGTGTAGGTTCGGATAATGCAAAAATCACAAGAAAACGGTCAAAACTGGACAAACACGGACACGGGAACGGATATAGTGCATAAGATCCGGAAGTTTCTAGCAAAAGGTCATCAAAAGTCAACCCTTGGTCAACAATGGTCAACCCACAAAATGCCAAAACTCTCAAAATAACCAAATAAGCCTTAATGTTAAACCAAATTCACAAAAATAGTCCCCAAACCCTAACACCGTTATCTCCTTTTTATTAAAGAGATAACGGTCGTTATCCCTTTATAATAAAACCATTTCACCAAGCCCGAATAACCGGCCCAATCCTTTATTATAAAACCCAGGCCCAAGTCAACACCCCACACTCCCGGGTCAACCATAAGTTATAAAAAAGAAAAGAGACAGAGCGCGGGAAATTTAGTTTTTACTATTCATTTATCGTGCCCAAGCTTACCCTGTGTGAAAATCAAAGGGTAAATCTCAATTAATGGCATGGCTTTGAGATTCCAAGTACTATGTGTTATCTCAGCAAATAAAATGTCATCCCTAGCTTTTGATTGGCCAAGACTCCTCAAAGGAATGACACGCGGGCTTACAAGAAACACACAAGGAATGAAAAATTACACTAAATCCTTTGTTAAAGAAGTACAAAGCATCTGACACACGGATTTCCACGCTGGTAATCCGTGTGCTCACTTAATTGATTCAACGGTGAAGATTGAAGAGCCAATGATTGCAAGGAATGAAGGGTGATGATTGATATTGGCTAAAATATACATATTTTGTACCTCGTAAAACACTATAAAAGGACTAAAAACACTAAAATATAGATAATTATGTGGCAAATATGTTTGTATTGTGTTTTTATGTCTTACAGGTAAAAAGGATTGAAAACGAAGCAAAAACGGTAATTTTCGGGTGACTTTCGATGACGTTTTCACATATATCGAGGTCCAAACGAAGTCGTGAATATTCCTCGATTACACCATTGGAAAGAGCACGAAAAAACGAGTCCAACGGTACCGGCCTTTCTATCTTGAACCTTTTTATTTTGAACCTTTTTCGTCCCTGTTTGAACATTTTATTATAAATGAACCTGCATGGGAAACAAAAGGGGTTATATATTACTTTTGGTGTAATATAAGTGAAATGATGCTCTAGCTCAGCTGGATGCGTCCATTTCATTAAAACTCTTATCAAGAGGTCACTTGTTCGATCCTGCATAGGGGATTATTCCCCTCACGACCCGGACCCGATCCAGACCCTGCCCACGACCCGACCTGACCCGGCCCATGACCCGCTGGTTGACCGGTGGTCCGGCGGTGGTCGACGGTGGTCCGCCACTGTTGACCGTCATTGACCGGTGGTCCGGCGATGGTGACCGTCGTTGACCACCGTTGACTGCCGCCGTTGACCACCGTTGACCGGTAGTCCGGTGGCGGTTGACGGACGGTGGGGGAACAGTGTTTACGCCACGTGGCACCACTCAGGTGGTGACACGTGGCCATCTAATGATTGAATGTCAGATTTGCAGGTACGAGGTACAGACTGACATGTCAGCTGACATGTTAGTACGAGGTACTGTAGCAGTCCGAGGTGGCAGGACACGTCAGTACGAGGTACTGTTCAGGTGGCGGCTGGACCAATCAACGTGTGACACGTGGCACTCTGCGCGTGTCAGTACGAGGTAGGCATGTGTCAGTACGAGGTCAGACTATGGCAATAATGTGGAGGTTGGTGGGCGTCAAAATGACCAAAATACCCCTAGATCTAGCAATATAAGTGGATGGAGGCCTGAAATGACGAATATACCCCCACCTACTTGGGGCTATATAAAGAAGCACGCAGGGGAGATTGAGGGGTGTTAGATTTTAGAGAGTAAGATTTAGTTATTTTTCATAGTAAGTGTGGGTTAGTTTTAGGAGTAGTGTAGTATAATTTTTAGCTTATTGTAAAAGCTTTTATAGCTTATTTAGCTTATTGTAATCAAGATTTTGAGCTTATTAATGAAGATGTTTTAGGTTGGTTTTTATTAAATGCTTATTATTTCTTAATGCTTATTTTCTTTTTATGCTTATTCTTCTACTCTTTCTCTTCTTTTGCTTATTTCCAAATAAGCTCATGCTTATAGCTTATTTTTGGATCCCATTTCTTAAGCTTATATTATAATAAGCTACTTCCATAGCTCATTTAGACTAGCTTATTTTATATTATTTTCGATTTAGAGCTTTTCGAGTGAGCTTATTTTAGCTTATTTTCGATTGCTTATTTTCTAGCTTATGTTTTAGATCTAGCTTAAATATACCCGTCTCTTGTTCACTTGATTGAACACCTTGGTTTCGGGTGGATTAGATCTAAAAATAATAGATCTTATATTTTTAGCTTTTTTCTAGGTCAAAAAATTGTTGCTATTTAATTCTAGCTATTTTTTTCTTCTTAGATCTAAAAACCCTTAAATTACCGATCGAGGTCACTTGATTGAACACCTTAGTTTCGGGTGGATTTAGATCTAAAATTTTTCATCTTTTTATTAGCTTATTTTTGTTCTAACTTTTCATGTCTTCATTACTTATTCATCCTTTACATTGGCGGAGCTTAAGGGTCTTATAATGTTGATCAAATAGATTAATAGTTTTGATCTTTATAGTTTTTATGAAAATAATTAGTAGATAAAGGGGGGAGGGATTGACACCTTTATTCGCTAATTAGTAAAGTAAAAGCTTTAAAGTGATAAACTTATTTGTTTATTAAGTTTGTAAGATCGGGTGGTTTTATATCATTGCGGTTCTTCATTCGGTTACCCTTTTTCCCTTTTTAATACTAGTAGTTTAGAATTATTAGCTAAAAATGTTTATGTTTGATCTTATGATTGTTGCTAGTTTATTTGTTATGATTAGTGAGTAGTTTACTTGTGCTTGCTAAGTGATTAGTGATTTGGAATTTAGGTGCGGGTTTAAAAAGGTTTAAAAAATTAATAGTCATTAGAATTTTCCAATTTACATACCGTCATTTATTTTTAATGCAATTTAAATACTTGTCATTTATTTTTCTAAAAAGCATTTTACTTTACTTGTCATTTAATTTCTTAAAACTTGATTTCGAAGGATTTTAATTCATTAAACCTAAACCCGCACTTAATGAACATTTCACGTCACTTAGCAAGCATTTTCGTCATTTATATCTTTTAGATCAATTTTAGTATAATCTTGTAGTTTTTAATCTTAAAATTAATATTAGTTTAAAAATAGTTTAAATTCAAAAGTTTAGTTTCCCTTTTATATGTTTTCCCTTTTAGTAGATTTAAAAAAACCAAACCCAAAAACTTAAGTGATAATCAAGCTCGATTTACAACTTGAACGTAGATTTCCATTCACTTCTCGCCGAGGAAACGACCCGGGAGGTTTTTGATAATTGCTTTGGTTAAAAGCGATTTTCTAGAACCCGACGGAAAATACTTACTATACTATTATTGATTATCCTCCTTATTATTACGTATTTATATATTATATATATTTATACGTGTTGATTCGGACGGATCAGTTTTTGGCGCCGTTGCCGGGGAGAGGTGTAGCGATTTTTACGGGATTGTTCGTGTTCGAGCCTTGAAGATCCTTTCTTCGGGAAGTTTATTTTCGTTCTTAAAAAAAATATAAAAATACAAAAATATTTTTATTTCCATTTTATTTTCTTTTATATAAAAATTTTATAAAAAATTAACCTTAAAAAATATATAAAAATAAACAAAGTTGGTAAAAGAACACCAACAAATAATACCTTCAATTGAGGTATTATCATAAATAAGTTCCGGTGAACTTGAAAAGTTCCCAAATCGAACCAAAGATTCAAAAAAACTTGCCATTTGTGTCACTTACGAAGTACGGCTCACCTTGAAAAGCAATTTTTGAGAGCTACCGTGAAGTAAGTTGATTATTTGGTTTTAAGTTGTCTTCCGTGTATCCGTTTAAAATAGATTGTTAAAAAAAATCTTTAAAATAAATATAAAACCCCAAAAATAATCTCCGTAACTAAAATATGTTTCAATTCTTCTTCTTATCCTTAAATGTATAAAATCTTCGATTGTCATTTTATAAACCTTGCTCGAGTGTGAGAGCCATTTGTGGGTCATTTTGTATACGATGTAATCTGTAGTTCTTTCGACAACTATCCGAATTTTTCAGACCTCATCAAAACTATATTGCATATTTTTGTAATAATTGTGGTAACAATCATTACGACGGTTTCGATTGTCCATCACGTGTCCCGTTTAATTTTGAACCGGAACCGTGTAATAATCAAAACTTTAGTGATAATTACGAACCATATGATTTGCAAAATGAATGTCAATATATTTGTTGTACCATTTGTGGTGATTTACATGACGATTCTCAATGTACACAATTATGGTGCGATCATGGTGAGCCGATTTGCGAAAATTGTGGGGGATATCATATGGATTATCAATGTACTCAACCCTCCGAAATTGAGATTTGCCGGCAAGCCGAAGAGATAGAACGACAACGGGAAATTAAGGAACGAAATCGAGTACATGAGGAAACGATGCAAATGTTGCGAGAAATGATTAAAATTCAAGAAGAGAAACGAATTTTCGAGGAAGCCGCGAGGCAAGAAGATGAGAAACGAATCGCCATAGAAAAGGAGGCCGCGGAGTTAGAAGCTAAACGTAAAAGTCAAGAGTGCTTAAATATCGAAGAAAAATCTATTCCTCAAGCTTCTATTCGTTCAAGAAAATCACGAATTGATCCGACTTTAAGTAATTTCACAGTTTCTACTAAACGTATTCCTTTATCGGATTTTATTCCACCCGTCACTCCAAATGTGAAAACCGTTAACTCTCTAAAAATGGGGGATAAGCATCTTGACACACAAAAAGGTTCACTTGAATCTAGTGTTAAAGATCCTATTCCAATCCCAAGAGAGTCCGACGTTATTTCCGACGATGATTGTGATGATGATTATCAAAAACGGTTTGATTTAAAAGTTCAACAACTTTGGATGCCTTCCATTTATGATGAAAATAATAAAATAAGGGAATGTTATTTAATTAGGTCTTCCGCAATTACACCCGACTTACCCATTCCGGACTCTCTCATAATGGAGGACGAGCATCTCGACACTATTCCGGTAACGGAATCGGCTAACACAATCAAGTCTAGTGTTGAAGACCTTGTCCCTACCCCAAGTGAGTCCGCGGATTTATCCGATGGTGAAAGTGAGTGTGATGTGCCCATAAATGATGATTCACCGGAATCTCATTTTTCGACTTTCGATAATCCTCTTTTCGATTCTAACGACGATTTCTCTAGTGATGATGAGTCATTATCCGAAGAGGAAATTCAAAAGGATGAATTTAAATATTTCTCCAATCCTCTTTACGATCTTGACGATGAAATTATCACTAATGAGAAAATTCTTCCTAATCAAAAGGATTTAGATGTTGTCATTCCAATTCCACCGGGAATTGATGAACGTTGCTTTAACGCCGAATCGGATCTTTTAGAATCTCTACTAAATCGTGACTCTCCGATTGATTCTACAAAGATCGATTCTATTTTTGATGAATTTTCTCTTCCTCGACCTCCGGAAGAATCTAATTCTGAAATTTCTGATGCTACAATCGAGTCTTTCTCTCCATCTCCTATCCTCGTTGAGGATAGTGACTCTCTTATGGAGGAGATCGACTTATTTCTTGCTTCCGATGACTCGATGCCTTCGGGCATTGAAATCGTCGACTATGACTCGGAAGGGGATATTCGTTTTCTTGAAGAATTGCTTAGCAATGACTCTCCTCCCCTTCCCGAAAATGAGTCATTTTCTCTTGATCATTTTGATGATCCATCTCTTCCCCGTCCTCCTCCGGAACCACCGGATGTTGAGATTTGCTTTAATTTTGAACCCGATGCGGGCGTTGTTACTAAGAAAGTGGTGGGTGACATTTCTGAACATGATGTTCTTATGCCTAATCTTTTACCCACCCAGCCCACCCTTTGTCCAATGTTTGACCTTTTGCTCCCGTTTTCATCCGAAAACGAGGACAAAGTGTTCAAACCTGGTATTTTCTCTTCTCCTTTCTTATCTCATCGGGCCAAAATCACTTTTGATTTTTCTAAAAACCCGATGATGATTTCTGGAGGGGACATTCCTCACTTGGATGTCCCGTATCTCCATTTCTATCCTCCTTGACCAAACTCAAGTGTGGGGGATCGAGTCAGGCTTAGGACTCGGTTAACAAAAATAAGCGCTTCTCGGGAGGCAACCCGTGTGTTTTCTTCTTTCTATTTTCTTTTCTTAATAAATAAGCGTGTGATTTTATAGCCTAAGTGTGGGGGGCGTGCTTTATTCTTTTGGTTTGTGTATTGTTTTTGCTTGCAGGATTCCTCAAGATCATGAAGACTCGTGCTTGTTTTCAATCCTCCAATCATCCAGTCTTCGATCTTTTGCTTATTTTGGAATCGTCAATCTTGATCATGTATATATATTATTTCCCCTTTCACACTAGGAATTTTTTGCATTTGCCTTTTTTATTCCTAAGTGTGGGGGTAACACCCGACATTTTGAACATTGAGGCCAATGTTCCGTTTTAAGTGTGGGGGGATTTCTATCGAAATGCGATCATACCTGTGCCTATTTGTGTTCCCACGCAACCCCGTTTTGACCAAAATTTTAAATTCTATTGTTTTATTAAAAAAATAATAAAAAAAAATGAATGATTAAAATATAAATATATAGTAATAAGTAGGCCCGTAGAACTAGGTAGCTTTTGATTTGACCGAGTTTAAAACTCTAGCTTTCCTCTTAGCTTTTTAGACTTAGCGTTTGCTTAACTTTAAAATTTTGCAAAGAACGAAAAATGATAGTGTTAAGTAGAAGCTGGATGCTAAACAAGGATTATTTGGAAATCTTAAGAGCTCATGTATGTAATTTATCGCTTTTTCTCCCATAAGTTTATAATTTGACTAATAATACGTGCTATCTTTGAAAATTAGACTTAAATAAACTATTTTTGAATAAAGAAAGTAGTCGATATCATTAAATTTAGTCTTAGTTCAAATTTATATTTAAATTTTCTAAAATGTATTTTCTCTTCGATTAATGTTGCAAAAAAATAAAAATAAATAAAAAAATAATTAATAAATAGAATAAATATCTTCGCCAGATTACTTCATCGTGTCGGAGGCGTGGCCGATGTTGAAGTCTTCATATAAGGTGGGGGCCGGTGTCATAATAAGTAGAATAACCTCTTGTCGACTCGCTATCGATGTGGCTTCGAGATAAAGGGCACCGGTGATATATTATAATTATAGCAAAAAAAAATTATTATGAAAAAAAATATAATAATGATAATAATCCAAGGTCGAAATATGTTTGCTACATCGTGTCGGATGCGTGGCCGATGTTGTAGCCTTCTAAAGGAGCGAGGTTTAATAGTTTATGATGCTTAGTAAGTGGAAAATTATTTTTATTAAATTCAAATATGCTTTTGGACTAAGACTAATTCGTTTTATGATTGTGATTTTTCAAATAAGATATGTGTAAACGGGAAACCTTAGAGATTTTGAAACCGAAGGTCCGTGAGTCCCGATACTTAGCCGATGAGGTTGGGATGTGCCGAGACGAAAATCGCTACATGGGATGATCTCGCCTTCAAAATCAATCTTCTCGGGTGGAACCTGAAACATAGTTTTTTCATAAACGTTGATCCATGGTTGAAATTCAAAATAGCACATTCACCGAATAATTAATAATTGTCGGGAGTGAAAAGTTCACAAGTTGCAAATATGAGTAGTGTTAACATCTATACTTGAACTTAGCAGTGATTTTCGAACTTTTAAAATATGAGTAGTGTTAACATCTATACTTGTACTTAAGCCTTTTAAAATAAATTCTATAGAAATTGTTATCTTAATTTTAGTTATTTAATAAGTGGTTAAAACGGGGGTGCTTGCGAATAGAATGATTTTTGAACCTTTCGATGGACCTTTTCTGTTCTTGTTTGATTGTGAGGGGGTCATAAGTTAAAAGGGGATAAAGTTATTTATTTTCTTGTATTGTTTTATTTACATTGCGTGAGGGACCAGCAATGGTTTGGTGTGGGGGGATTTGATATTGGCTAAAATATATATATTTTGTACCTCGTAAAACACTATAAAAGGACTAAAAACGCTAAAATATAGATAATTATGTTGCAAATATGTTTGTATTGTGTTTTTATGTCTTATAGGTAAAAAGGATTGAAAACGAAGTAAAAACGGTAATTTTCGGGTGACTTTCGACGATGTTTTCACATTTATCGAGGTCCAAACGAAGTCGTGAATATTCCTCGATCACACCATTGGAAAGAGCACGAAAAAACGAGTCCAACGGTACCGGCCTTTTATATTTAAACCTTTTTATTTTGAACCTTTTTCGTCCCTGTTTGAACCTTTTATTAATAAAAATCTGTCCAAGCCAAAAAGCCCTTATAGGATTAATGTTGCATATATATACATGATGTTAGCCTCAATTTATTGAGTCAAACAAGGAAGCTCGGTCACTCTACGATGGAGCTTCGGTCTTTAATTAGTTAACGTTGTAATAGAATATTATCGGGAATCGGGCTTGATAGATAATCTAATATTGTATATGTTTCGGGTTTAATCCCAAACAAAACCCGAGCCCGGGTCCTAGTTAAATATCCCACGCGTCGTAGGGATATATATATATAGATATTTTCATAACAAAATATCTAAGTAATCACATATTCTCATAAATCTCATTTCTATCAAAAATCTAATATCTCTTTTCTCTCTCATTTCTCTTTCTTCTCTCTCTCTCTAAACAATCTTCTATTTTCTAGTTTCTTGATTGAATCGTGTTATGAAGTGTTAATCGGGTACCTAC
>BQNB010063965.1:0-35490 GCA_026074375.1 Tanacetum coccineum | reverse complement strand
ATAGAGCATCCATTTTAAGAGTCATGGCATCCATTCGGGCCATAATTTTGTCAGTATCAGAATTACTGTTGCCCTTATCGGTAAAAGCAACAGTTTTCTTAAGAGATGGTTTGGTTTTTTGATTTTTAGCCCAGTCGAGCTAGAGTAATACTTTATCTTTGAAAAGCTGATAAGCTTGCTTTGGTGTTTTATAAAGGAAAATACCACCTGCTGCGGCATTTAGAACCTCTTGGGTTATTTCGCTGAGACCATGATAGAAGATTTTTATAATGTTGCCTTTGGACAGATTGTAACCATGGTAGTTTCGGAGCATTTCCTTCATACGAATCCAAGCATCGGTAAGAGATTCGTTTTCATGTTGAGAGAAAGCTCGGATTTCTCTAAGGAGTCGGTCGAAAAGAGCTGGGGGAAAGAATCGGCTAATGAAAGCGATTCGAAGTTCATCCCATGTTTCGATAGTTCCTTCGTTTAGTTCATCCAGCCATGTCTTTGCTTCTCCAGTTAGTGATAGGGAAACATCATCAGGCAGACGGCTTCATTTTCAGTATCTTTGTATTTAAACATATCGCAGATTTTGAGGAATTCATGAATGTGTTTATAAGGATCGGTTTTGGTTCTAACATCGAATTGGTTTCTTTTGATAAGAGTCAAGTGGTTACCTTTGATAGCAAATTCGTTTGCGGTTTCAGGAATAGTGATCGCGGAACTAGGAGTCGGAGCGACAACATGGTCGGCAGCCCACATGCTTTCATCATCCATTGGGTCGTAGTTTCGAAGAATATCAAAAAAGTGACAGAAGTAATTGATGTTAAGAACTGGCGGGTAGACAATTATCGGGTGCTGTGGTGGATTATTTCTTTGATCGTATAGAACTCTTCTATTTCATCGACGAAGTCTTCGATTCAGAGTATGTTCTGGTTCAGGTAACGGTTCAACAAGTTCATAAATGGAAGCATGTGTATGCATCCAAGAGAGAAATTATTTGGGTCAATTTTCCAGAAAACTGTATGGCGATTTTTTGAAAAAGAGGGGAGTTAAAGTAATTTTCAGAGTTGACTACAGAACAGCTTAGAAAATCCCCGGCAGCGGCGCCAAAACCTTTGATGTGTTTCAAAAGCTTTAAATTTATAATGACTGATAGTACCGATTTTATTATAGGGAAACACACGGGTAAAAGTATAACCCACGTATGTAGTATAATCTTTTTAGGTAAGACCAGGTCGTCCACAGGGATTTAAGTAGTGTTTAAATAATCAAAAAGAACATAAACTTTAACATGAAAATAACTTTTTGTTTTACCAATGATAATAAAGATGACTACTCGGGTAGTTAAAAATAACTTATAAGCGTTGGAAATGATTAGACCACGAAGATGGAACCTTAGTTTATAAAAAGGATTTTCTCGTCAGAAAATGTTTTCACAAACTAACTTGCTTAACTCAAGACTTATATTTAGTTAACTAGACCAAATGTGTCACTCAAATAATCCAGTTACTAGTATATCAAAGCTTATTTATTTATCAATTACGAAAGTGGATTTCTTGGCACAAACGATAAAGATCATAGACAAATCTTTAAAACCACATAGATCATACTAGGTCTTTCGACCTATACCAATATGACTATATAATTTAAGTTGATAGGCAAAGATGGACAAGATAAGATGTAATAGGATTTCAACATAAGCTTGAGATTAAAGGGATCATGATTATACCAAATGCTTATTCATTATCATAACATCACCGAGTAGTCATGAGAGATTTAGCCTCTCATGGCTAAAGTTTTCATAACAAAACTAGATTTAACATAAACTTCCATTATTTGAATAACTAAGTTGGTAACCATATTTGTTCTTGAGTGTTGGATCTTTTGTTCTTTAAGTGAAGTAGTGTTTTTGGTGTTTATATGGCGATGGATGAGAGGATTGGGGTGGGAAGTGGTGTGTGTGAGATTGTTATATGAAGAAATGAAGAAAGGATGAATGAATTTGCTTAAAATTCGTCCTCTATTTATAGGCTAAGTGAGGGGTGAAAGTGTGGCGCACAAAGTTATTTGTGCGGCGTACTTATGGTATTAATGCAGTGGCATTAAAGTCTTCATTTATTCTTCATTGTCAGATAGAAAGTGTGGCGCACAAAGTAGTAAGTGCGGCGTACTTGTAGAGTTAATGCGCTCATTTGACTAAGTCTTTAATTCCATTGACTTGAGGAGAAGTGCGGTGCACAAGGGATAAGTGCGGCGCACATTTGCACTTTTGAGCTTGAACTTTATATTTTTCTTGTATGTTGTGTTCTTTAGCATATAAATATTCGATCTTTGTTGTGTTTGAGCTCTGGATATCTTCAAGTAAACCTGCAAGCAATTCATGCTATTAAGTATCGAAAGTTCACGAGAAATGATTAAATATATACGAATAACGCCACCGAAAACATGTATAATTTGGGCGTTATCAAATACCCTGTACTATTCTTCATTTTCAGTTCAATGAAATCACTTTCAGTGTGTGTTTTCCTCTCAATTCCTACATAGATCAACAGTATATACATCACAAATTTTATACATACATATATTTATACAGGGTTTTTAATAAACACGTTTAATACACACCTTTTATAACCCGTTTTTAATACACACGTTTTACACATATTATTATATAAACAGTAATTTAGACACACTTATTTTAAATAGCAATTTTTTGATATAAGGTTTTTATAACACACGTTTTTAAACACCATATTTTATACAGCATATATTCATACACACATTTTTATACACGTTTTTATACACACATTTTTGTACACGGTTTTATACACACATTTTTATACACATATTCTTATACCATGTTGTAATATACATTTTTATAAAAACGTGTGCATATAAACGTATGTATAAAAAATATAAAATTGTGTGTATAAAAACGTGTGCATAAAAACGTGTAAAAAATGTGTGTATAAAAATGTGTATAAAAGCGTGTCTAAAAATGTGCGTATAAAAATGCATATAAAAACATAGATAAAAACGTGTATAAAAACTTGTATTTTCTAGAGGTATTTTTAGATGAACAAAACAACAAACTTTAGTAACTTAAGCGAACAAATTCGCAAAGTTGAGTAACATACCTGTCAAATAACATGCTAAGTTTCTGAGTTGGATAACTGGGCCTACAAAAAGCTAACGTGGAGAATGTCAAAACACAATATCCCGGTTGCCAGTATTCGAGGTAACCTGAATGAACACACTCTTGTTTTTCGGTAACCTTAAAGTTAAACTTCGATAGTCCAGTAACCCAAATGAACAAAAAAAGTTTAGTAATTTAGGCGAATAAAAGTTGATAATTTAGTAACCTATCTATCTAAAAACCCTATATATTAATGCAGGGTTTGTCTAACAAGTAACTACAAGATGTTGGTTCAGATGTATCATAAATAAAATGCTAAGTTCATTATACAAAAAAAATCACATGTAATTAAGGCAATTTATATGTTTAATTAATGTTCTATTATATAAAACAAACAATCATAAGGATTGCTATTTCCAGATTGCTTACCAGAAAATAATAACAAAAAGCTGCTAGAGTACTTTGTGAGTTCGTGAACAGTGAAATGTACAGTACTAACTGTCGTTACTTAACAACCGTTCACTTTTTTAATTTAATATTTAAAAAAAACTACAACACAGATTTTACGTAATTGATCCTTCATGTTATAGGTCTGTAGCAAAGTAGTCTTTAATGACTAACTGTGCAACGGAACGCTAACCTAAGGACTATTTGTTGGAAAATAGTATATGTTATATATATTTATGTCCAAAATAGAGATAATATGAATGAGATATCGTGTCTCAAAGTAAGACACGTGAAACACAAAATCTGGAAATCTATTTTAGGAATAGATTTAAACTTATCAAATAAGTTTGTACATAATATTTTGTGTCATTAAAAGATATGCAAATCTTTTTTTTGTTAATAAAAGATTTGCTTAAGTTGAGCAGTTATTTATCTTGAAAAACAAGACAACGTTTTCACTATAAATACATGCCTAGTCTCATTCGTTTTAGACACAACTAAATATGCAGCTCCATAGAAACAAAGTTCCAGCAATCCTATTCGAATCAGAATGACGATCCTTCCGTGATTTTTCAGGCAAGTTTGTCAGGTCCGACTGTACAACAGCTTTGGACGTTGTACCCTGGGAAACAGACGGCGAATCTGTTTTAAGGGAATCGTGTTAAACACGAGCCTCGTTCCACGACCTTTTACTGCTTTTATTTACTTATCGTTATATAGTGTCTGTCTTCTGCTTCTACCCCCTTTTTTGTCCTGTTATTTAAATTTTCTGTATTTTATTTTCAGTTAATTTAATTTATTGTGATTTATAATTCATTTTATTAAATAAAAGTGTAACAGTTTCCCACAGTCACTTAAAAACAATTCTGTGGTAACAGAATTAAAATTCCATTTTGTTAAACCAGATTAATTATTATTAAACAGATATCATATTATAAACTGTTTTCTGCCGAAACAAAGTTGAGGTTGCTATTGGAAATCAGTTTTAATAAACCTGATTTTTATGTATAACTTTGGAATTACAGATCCTATAACGATTTTAAAAAGCAGTTTTTTCAGATCAGTTTTAGTTTGGAAACCAAGAATTATTTCTGTTAAACTGATCTCGTTGATTCACTGAAACCGGAGGATTGAGTTTCTTGAAGCAGACCCGTACCAGTAATAGAAATTCAAGATTGAATTTCTTGGATACCGGTTTTTAACAGTTTATTTATTGTTTGTGTGTGATCTTCAGTGTTCATATCAAGTTTATTTGAACCAAGATTGAGTTTCTATTAAACTGATCTATTTGATTCATATGCAAACCAATTTGCAGTTTCTTTGAATCAAATTTGGGTATAAGTTATAAAAAAATCAGGGTCGAGTTAATTTAGATTACCAAATATTTTAAACCATTTCTTAACTGTTTTGTATTGACAAGTTTACTAATGGTAACACAGGTAGTGTAACCCTAGTGAATCTTGTAAATGTAATTGGTGCGCCAGTTACTGACATGGTTGCAAATCATGACGAATTTAGATTCATTGAAACCAAGTGGATTTTCTTTGAAACAAATCTCTTAAAACATAAGTTGTATTTATTTTATTAGATAACTGTAACATGTTCAATGAAATCAAGAAGAGTTTATTTGAAACGAGATATTGATAATTATACAAGTTAGTATTAAATATCGGATTATATATATCATTTTTACTAAATTAGTGGAAATGTTTGTTTAACTTGTCTAGTTTTTTAAACCGGGTCGAGTTTAATTATTAACTAGATATAATTCTTGAAATTTTGAAGTTTAAAAGTATATCTATAGAAACCTTGTTAAGTTTCTTTAGAAGAATGGATCTACTAAAACCTTGTTGAGTTTCTTTAGATGAATGGATCTACTGAAACCTTGTTGAGTTTCAGTATAGAAATAGATCATGTAAAATAGATCTATTAAGATCTTTTTAATGGAAATTGACAACATCATATTACATATGTGTTTTTGTTAAAACATTATGTAATAGGTGATATTGTTTAATTGTTTTAATCGAAAGACTTCTTTTAAAACGGTTTTGTATAACGGATCTTACAAAACATTAGTGTTTTAAACAAAAGACGAATTAAAATCGTTTTGTTAAGAAACACTTGTGATTAAGCATGTTGTTAATAGTACCAAAATTAGTTTCAAACTAATCATGGGACCTCGTATTAACAAAATATTTGGAATGTCACGAGTGACATCTAAAGGATCTGCTCCCGAACTTGTTAAAAGGGAGACCGATACTCGAGTTACGTGTACGGTAGATGCTTTGAAGCATTCAGAAACCTTATGTGCCATAACTATGCGTTATATGGTTTGAATGACATGAAAAACTGAGGCCATGAGAGAATCCGACCTTAGATAATGGTGGATTAACACTTCGGTATCATGTCATGTATGTGGTGATAAGAGTTTGATTAACTCTTTCAATGCAGTTGAGAATGGAGAGAACGAATTTGGGCAACTCTCCAACTGCTAATATCAGGGGAAAATGAGATGTGATTCACATCTGGAAAAGAGTTTAAGTTAACCAACGCGTTGTACGTGCCGGAGATTCGTAGGAATCTTGTGTCTGGATGGTTACTTAATGAAATTTGGCTTTCATCTTGTGTTTGAACCAAATAAAAATTGAGTTAACGAATAACATAAGATGAGTCCGTATGGGTTACGCCATTAAAAATGTTTAAGCTGAATGTATTTTTAATGGCCATTTAGCAGTTAATACTGATTGTTATGTCCAAAATAGGGTGTTAGTTATCAAGCTTCACAACAAGGAACCCCTTATGAAACTTTTTCTAGGTAGAAAACTGCCTTAAGCTTCAGAGTCCATTTGGGTTATTCCTTGTTACAATATCCTTAATACCATAGATCACCTACGGTAAATTTGGAAGGGTTATTTGTAGGATAATCTACCATTAGCATAAGCATTGAGTATTTTATAGTAGAACTAGGATAGTAGAAGAGGAACTTGCTTGTTAAATTTGTGAGAATACACCTAATATTACAGGAAGTGCCCATATTAGCCTTTTTGATTATAGAGCACTACAAATTCTATGAACTATAAGCCAGGTGTTGCAGGGAATCAGTCTAATGGTAATACAAGTACAAAAGCATGTGCTGATGCAGGTAAAGCTAGAGAGGAGACATTACCTGGCAAAGATTACACACTGCTACCATTATGGACTCAAGATTCACCATTCTCTTCATAGTTTTATAGGATTTCCTAATGCTGGATTCAAACCATCAGGAGAGAGAGGAAAAGAAGGATTACTGAAGAATACAGGGATATGAAGGTGGTTTTCTAAGAACAGAAGGAGGCCAAGGAATTAATCAAGAAAAGGATGCAAATGTTAAATTGCACTAAACAATATTAATATGTTAGTCTAATGTTATTGCTGCTAGCATAGAGGTTTAATGCTGTTAATGAGATTAGTTCTATGGATGTGCTTGATGATCCAAATATACCTGATTTTGAAAGAAATGGGCTGATTTAGTGATGCTTGAAAATGATGATTCAGGGAGCTGACTAAACATTTGGATAATACTTTACTAAGTCAGTCTTGTTCCTACTACAAGATTACTAAGGTTCATCCTCTTAATCAAGTCATATAGTGCTTGCACATATAGCGATCAAACATAGACAGATGACAAAAATTGTGAGGAAATTATGGGTTTGTTAGTAACTACTCTTAAACAAAGAAACAAGCCATAAAGACTATAAAATTGCTTGTTTGCTTGCTTTTTATCACAAGAAGAACCCAAAAAGGTTGTTCAAGCACTAAAGGATCCAAGCTGGATAGAGGCTATGCAAGAAGAGCTTCTACAATTCAAGCTACAAGAAGTTTGGACTTTGGTAGAGTTACCTAATGGAAAGAGAGCTATAGGAACTAAATGGGTTTACAGGAACAAGAAGGATGAAAGAGGTATTGTGATAAAGAACAAAGCAAGGTTGGTTGCTCAAGGGTACACACAAGAAGAAGGGATAGATTATGATGAGGTTTTTGCTTCTGTTGCCAGAATTGAAGCATAAAAGGCTTTTCTTAGCCTATGCACTCATTTAAAGACTTTGTGGTGTACCAGATGGATGTCAATAGTACTTTTCTTTATGGTAAAATTGAAGAGGAAGTCTATGTTTGTCAACCACCATGGATTTTGAAGATCCAGACTTCCCTGACAAAGTAAACAAAGTAGAAAAGGCACTTTATGGTTTGCATCAAGCTCCTAGAGCTTGGTATGAAACCTTGTCCACTTACTTGTTGGACAATGGGTTTTAGAGAGGAAAGATAGACAAGACTTTATTTATCAGAAGGGACAAATGTGATATTCTGTTAGTTCAAGTATATGCAGATGATATCATTTTTGGCTCTACAAAAAAGTCATTATGCACTGATTTTAAGGAAGATGGTCGCATAGAAGTTTAAATGAGCTCTATGGTGAACTCACATTCTTTCCAAGGCCTGCAGTGAAACTGAAGGAAAATCGAGAATGCCTAAACGTATTTTATCGCGAAACGTAATCACTTTACGTAACCAATAAAAATAAAATGAACAAAGTTAATAATTATACTCAAAATAATTACTTAACACTTGCTTGATGTAAACATTTAATTGTTTGATGCCCGTTTACATTGAATGTTAGTTTTTAGCTTACGCGATTTAACTTAACGATTACGATTTAAAAGCAAACGCGTACAATACTAAAAATAAATAGTGAATATATTGACGTCGTAAATGACCCTAAAACATGGGGTGTTATATTCTTAGGACTACAAGTAAAGTAGAAGGAGGATAGGATTTTTATCAGTCAAGACAAGTATATGACTGAGATTTTAAAGAAATTTGATTTTACTGATGTCAAGACAGCAAGCACACATATGGAAACTCAAAAGCCTTTGCTCAAAGATGAAGATGGTGAAGAAGTGAATGTTCATTTATATAGATCAATGATTGGTTCATTGAAGTATATTACTTCTTCAAGACCTGATATTATGTTTGCAGTATGTGCCTGTGCAAGATACCAAGTCAACCTAGAAGTATCACATCTTCATGTTGTGAAAAGAATTTTTAGATACTTAAAATGTCAACCTAAATTGGGTCTTTTGTATCCAAAAGATTCACCTTTTGATTTGGTAGGATACACTGATAGTGATTATGCGGGAGCAAGCTTACATAGGAAGTCTACAATAGGAGGTTGTCAATTTCTTGGGTGTAGATTGATTTCATGGCAGTGCAAGAAGCAGACTGTGGTTGCTAATTCCACAACAGAGGCTGAATATGTAGCTGCTTCAAGTTGATATGGCCAAGTACTTTGTATTCAAAATCAATTGCTTGATTATGGGTATAACTTTATGCATACAAAGATCTATATTGATAATAAAAGTACTATATGCATAGTTAATAACCTTGTTTTTCATTAAAAAATAAAGCACATTGAGATTAGACATCACTTTATCAGAGATTCCAATGAAAAGAAGCTAATTCAAATGATCAAGATTCATACTGACAAGAATGTTGCAGATTTGCTTACAAAAGCATTTGATGTAAGTAGATTTCAATATTTGATTGCCAGTATTGGAATGCTCAATCTTTAAAGTCTTGATTATGAAAATGGTGAGGTAAACAGAATTGAGAGAGTTGGTGAGAATAAAAACAGAAAGAGAGATGTGTGATAAAAACAGACAGAATGATTTGGTGAGTAAAAGAATTGAGAGAATTTATGAGTTGAAAAACAGAAAGAGAGCTGTGTAAAATAAAAACAGATAGAGTGATTTGGTGAGTAAAAGAATTGAGAGAATTTGTGAGCTAAAAAATAAAAAGAGAATTGAATATAGCAAAATCAGACAGAGATAATTGTGACCTAAAGAATTGAGAGAAAACAAAAACAGACAGAGAGAATTGTGAGCTAAAAGAATTGAGAGAAATCAAAAACAGACAGAGAGATTTTGTGAGCTAAAATATTAATTTGATGATGAAAAAGCTGATTAGAAAGGAATTGGAGTTAATGTCGGTGATTCAAAGTTAATGCTTCTAGGCATAAACTTACTGCTGCTAGGGAAAATTAATGTTGTTAGGCATAACTTACTACTGCTGGTTATAAGTTAATGCTGCTAGGCTTAACTTACTGCTGAGTTACTACTGTTGGGTTACTTACTACTGCTAGTTGAAAGTTAATGCTGCTAGGCATAACTTACAACTGCTGGTGAACGTTAATCCTATTGAGGATAGTTTCATAAATACTTCGATTAAGGGTTTCATTTAATCATTTAATCAATTTCAATCTTTCATATACGCTCTAATCATAAACCCTAACTCAATTTCATCATTTATCATCAAAACCCAACAAAATGACGACCCTACAATTTGCTGATACTCATAATTTAGTCGCGTTTTTGACTAAATCTGCTTAAAGTGAAGGATTTGAGCAGATAGTAGATTTTCTGAATGCGAGTTCTATAAGATATGCTTTAACCGTTAATCCCACTCTATATACTTTGTGTATTGAACAATTTCGGGCCACTATCAAGGTGAAAACGGTCAATGGAGAACAACAGTTACAAGCCCTAGTGGATGGAAAAAAGATCATCATAACTGAAGCAACTATAAGAAGAGATCTTCAACTGGAAGATGCTGATGGTGTTGATTGTCTGCCAAATGCTATATTTTTTAAACAGCTTACACTCATGGGGTATGAAAAACTTTCACAAAAGCTTACTTTATATAAGGCATTCTTCTCTCCCCAATGGAAATTCCTTATTCATACCATTTTGCAATGCCTAAGTGCTAAGACTACTGCATGGAATGAATTTAGTAGCACTATGGCCTCTGCAATTATATGTTTAGCCATAAGCCAAAAGTTTAACTTTTCCAAGTATATTTTTGAAAGCATGGTGAAGAACTTGGATAATGCTGTCAAATTCTTGATGTATCCAAGATTTGTACAAGTTTTTTTAAATAATCAACTAGAAGGGATGGAAACTCACAACAGGATTTATATTGCACCCTCTCATACAAAGAAGATTTTTGCTAACGTGAGAAGGCAAGGAAAAAACTTTTCTGGTAGATTAACACCATTATTTCCAATAATGGTGGTACAAACTCAAGAATAAATGGGTAAAGGTTCAGCAATGCCAACTGCTCCCCATCACACACCCATCATTACTCAACCATCATCATCTCAACCTTAAAGGAAACAAAAATCAAGAAGGCCTAATGAGAAGGACACTGAGATTCCTCAGTCTAGTGTTTTTAGTGATCCTACAAATGTAGCAGATGAGGCTGTCAATGAGGAGCCTAGTATGCAACTTAAAGAATTGATAGATTTTTGTACCAAATTGCAACAAAGAGTGCTTGGCCTGGAGAACACAAAGACTGCTCAAGCTCATGAGATTACAAGTTTAAAGAAGAGAGTCAAGAAGTTAGAGAAAAAAGGAGGGTCAAGAACTCATAACCTTAAAAGATTATACAGGGTTGGTAGATCTGCAAGAGTAGTTTCCTCTAAAGAAGCTAGTTTGGGTGATCAGGAGGATGCATCCAAACAGGGGAGGAAATTCATGATATTGATGCTGATGAAGACATCACTCTGGAGAATGTTCATGATGCTGAAATGTTTGATGTAAATGACTTAGATGGTGATGAGGTGGTTGTTGAAAGTAAAGTTACTGATAAAGCTGGTGAGAAGAGAAATATTGTTGAGGAAGCAGTTGTTGTGACTAATGCTGTTACAATTCCAGTTAGTGGTGCTACAATAACTAATGTTGAACTTACTTTGGCTCAAACACTGGCAGAGTTGAAGAGTGCAAGACCCAAGACGAAAAGGGTTGTTATGCAAGAGCCAAGTGAACCAACTCCAACAATATCTTTACAACTACCATCACAAGTTAAGGGTCAAGGTTCAAAGGATAAGGGTAAAGCAAAGATGATAGAACCAGAGAAGCCTTTAAAGAAGAAAGAACAGATTAAGTTTGATGAAGAAGAAGCTTTAAGGCTACAAACAAAGTTTAATGAAGAAGATAGGCTTGCAAGGGAGAAAGATCAACAAGTAGAAGAAGCAAACATTGTTTGGGATGACATTCAAGCAAAGATAGATGCTGACTATCAACTGGCTGAAATATTGCAGGCACAAGAACAACATGAGTTGACAATTGAAGAGAAGTCTACTTTGTTTGTACAACTCTTAGAGAAAAGAAAGAAGCACTTTACTGCTAAAAGATCAAAAGAAAAGAGAAATAGACCACCTATAAGAGCTCAGCAAAGGAATATTATGTGTACTTACTTGAAGAATATGGCAGGATGGAAGCCCAAAGACTTAAAGAAAAAGTCCTTTGCCAATATTCAAGAATTATTTAACAAAGCTTTCAAGAGGGTAAACACCTTTGTTGACTTCAGAACATAGTTGGTGAAAGGCACTGAACATAGTTTTGTGAAAGGCAACTAAAATGGAGAAAGTTCTAGAAAAGAAGTAGTAAGGAAGGAAAGGCTAGTTCAAAGCAGAGCAGAGATGAGTCTTCATAGCGAAGTGTCCTACCAGTGGAAGGCAAAGATGGATGGATGGATCAAGAAGAGCGAGGAACTTCATAAGATTTTAATTAGAATGTCATTCCTGATGAAGAGGAGTAGTAGTTGATGCTACACCTTTAGTACTAAACCTCCAAGATTGTTGAATGGAAGATTGTTTAAAGAAGGGAAAAGATTCAGCTGTACTTATCAAATTATTTTTTTTTATTTTTTTTTAAGAGATGATAGAAGTTCAAGGAGGTACTCTAGTCGCTTCTATTCAGATGCTTAACGCTTTGACAGGAGATTTGAAGAACTCTCTGTGAAATTGGTTAACAGCTAAGAATAGGGTATAAAGGCCAGAGGAGGCTCTCTGATAGAGTGCATTTGAGGGTGATCCTAAAGACTATGTTTTAGCCATCACTTAAAAGAGCTGACATTGAAACCCCCCCCCCCCCCCCCCCCCCCCCCATATTTAATTATAAAGAAAACCCCCCCCCCCCCCCCCCCCCCCCCCCCCCCCCCCCCCCCCCCCCCCCCCCCCCCCCCCCTACTCCCCCCTCCCCCCCCCCCTCTGGACGAAACTACGGAGAAAGCAATGTGTTGGTTTAGAAACTATTTGATTCCATATAGAGTACACTTTAGTGAGCGTGATTCTCTAAAATCTCCATGTCTTTGATGTTGGTAGTGAAAAAAGATTACCCCTTTAGACACATGCTTTACAGTCATAGATGCTGATTAAGAGCTGCAAGCTAATCATTTGGAATGAAATGTGTTATCAACTTACTTCAAGCTCATCAACAAAAGCAATTCTCAAGAATCAATGAAGTGTTAAAAAGAATCCGTCCTGATTATATAAGATTAAAGAAGAAAACTGATGATTTTGAGAAGTTAGTATATCACAGTATTAGGGGAGGATTGTTGGGATTAAAAGACTTCTTGATGATCTTAGAGTTACTGCTGTTAAGGTATAGATTACCGCTGCATAAGCATAAATGTGTGATTAGTATCTAATGAAAAATATGCTAAGTAGTTAGTACTGCTAGTTTCTATTGCCAGTGTATATTACTACTGCTAGTTACTACTGGTAGTGTAACTTAGTACTGTTAGTATATGTTAATACTGCTAGAGTAAAGTTGGTACTGCTGGAGAAGATTGAAGAAAATACTCTAAGTAGTTACTACTGCTTGTACACAGTTAATGCTGCTGGTGTATAAGTTACTAGTTGTAGTGTTCATGAGTGAATGTGCTGTAGGTATCAGACAGTTACAACTGTGTGGAAAGTATAGACAATGCTGAAAGATAAACGATTGTGCTCAGAAAAGATAAAGATTGTTTAAAGATCTCAAGGTTAAGATTGGATGTAAGGATTGTTATTTAGTTTTTGTTATAGAATAGATATTAAGATTTCTAAGTTTTTGTAATTATAGTGTAATATTAGACTAGGGACTATCCTGGGTGTATAAATGGAGGTCTAGGTATTAGAGTTATATGTAGTTAAGAACATGGAGTCATTCATAGAATTGGCACAGCTTCAAGGTTTTGTAACCCTAATACTAGTTAGAGTATTCGTATTAATATATTAAAGCTTTTGTTTGTTAATCTGTGTGCTCATTAGAATTACTATTTCATTGAAGCATTCTTCTTATATTAGAATACGTATTGAGATTCGCGCATTTATCGGTGTGATTATCAAATATTAGTTTCTATATAGTTTTGTGTGTAAGATTTATCTTGCATAACTAAACCTTAGACAAGCTAAGGAATTCAAGATCCATTGAAGTGGGATCAATACATCAAATTATCTTAAACTTGGCTAATACCTACAGTTATTAGCCCATAATCTTTGTAACAATATATAGTATCATATTAAGAACAATTAAAGTATAATTCATAAAGAAAACGATATGCTAACCGAACGATTATTGCGAAGTTTAATAATTACAAGAGTTTTCCTATGGAAATAATGCACTTGCAGGATCTTCTTGTCTTCTAAAATTGTTTGAGAATCGTAGTTGGTGGTTCTTTCTCTTCTTTTACTTGCACGCTCAAAATCGAATGCTAGGTTTTCTATTTATAAGTTTGTAAATCTGGTCGATACGGCGTATTGGAGGGGTCTAATATGGCCTATCTAGGGTATCTGACGTGGGCTCCACGAATATAATATTCTGGAATAATCTTTAACCGCCACTTAATACGGCATATTAAGGTCTTCTGGATACGACTTATTGAGAGTAAAGCGTGGTTGTTAGAAAGTTTACCAAAGTTTCATATACGGCGTATCTGCTGATGTGGATACGTCGTATTCTTCAAAGTCAGACAATGGTCTTGAATTCGTCTAAGTCTTGGGATACTAAGTATCTGTCTAGAATGATACGTCGTATTCTTCATATTAATAGACTCTCTTGAACTTCTTCGTTTATGCTCCAAAACACGTTCTTTCTCCACTTTCGCCAAATTGTCTTGATACAACACTGAAAAATCATAAAGCTAACAATTAAGTATAAAATCTTATATAAAATAATATAAAAAGAGCAATATATATGGTATAAATGATGCTAATAATTAGACATTATTTGATATCATCAAATATCCCTCCACTTGAATCCTACTTGTCCTCAAGTAGACTTTAGATTTAACTTATGAAAACGTATCCTAAACGAATGTCTAGGATTTTTCCTTTAAGCGTTTTTATTCAATTACTAGCCCACAACAAAATACCTCACAAAATAGGAAACCAAATCACTCAAATTACTCAACTAATCTATGTGGCAACATTTAGTAGTTCGCTTAATTGCTCGGTCGTGACGAGTATTCTATCATAAGCTTAGCAAGGATACACATCTCAACCACTAAAGCTAAGGAGTAACCAGTCTAAAAAGGTAAATTGGGTGAATATGATAAGGCTTAAGGGTTGATCACTCTTTTTAATCTCTATCGATACCAATATTCTAGAAAAGGCGACAAAACCACAAATGCAAGCCCAAATCCATGACCGTGACACTTGTAATTGCTCACTCCCTTACTCGAATAAGCTAAAGAATAGGATTAAGTAATCTTCACCAATAGTATTACAACAACAAGGGCGAAAAAATCACACATACACATTCAAATCCATGAATGAGACACATGCGATTTCACACTCCCTCATTCGAGTAAACCAAAGTTAAGGATGAAGAATGGTATAAGGTAGGGATTAGGCATGAGAAACATATATAACTGATGTAAAATAAAATAACAAAATAGATAGATTAAGTCCAACCAATAAACAATAACATTGCTAGCTACTTTCGCGACCACAACCTTGAATAAGACACAAATCACCAACTAACTCACACATTAACATGAAAAACACATGCTTTGTTTGGTAGACACGAATTAGACTCAAAGATGTCTTAATCATCATTCACAATGATCTTTAAAAACAAACCTAGTTGGCGTTCTCATAACAACCAACTCCTATTCATCCATAATATAGTACAACATTAGTAACGATATCTACCACTTGATACAAAAATACATAGTTGGTTAATTTTGCGACCAACTTTTAATAATATAAAATAATACTTTACATCGTTGGTTTATATCACGTACCAACGAATAATCGATTATCTCATAAATAATAAAATCGGTTAAGTTTAGACGAACCGATTATCTCACAATCCTCTTTTTTTTCTCTTACATTTTTTTGTATTTTTCTATTTTTTTAGAAGACTAAATTAAGTGTAAAATATCACCACTTCACGATCATAATAAATCCGGAATAATTCCATAATGCTCATGACTCAGAAATAAAAATAATAGTGAAAGTAGTAAACACACGAAAAATAAAAGAAATTACTTTCACATTCCCATTGCATTGTGCAATTCCTGACCTTATCAAAGATAAGAAATACGTACACGAACACAAGAGTACATACTTTTACATAAAAGCAACTAACAACCAACCACGGACTTTAATCTATAGGTTAGGCTAAGGTGTAAAGGTGTAACGAAACATATTTTAGTGGTGTAACAAAAGGGTTTTATATGGGGTATCTTACTCAAAAAATGAGAGTAACAAAAGGGTTTTATACGCGGGTTAACTAACCACTGTAGTTAGTTAATATCACATAATATTTGTAAATAGAATAGGCTTTTTGGTTTAATCTTAAAAATTTACCAATCTAGACAAGTCACTCCAATTATAAAAAATAATACTCATTATGATGGTCTTGAATTGTATACCAAGCCAAGTTCTAAAGTTTACTATAATTACTGGCACACTCATATTTTTGTAGAATTTAAGTAATTGGGGGAAGCGGAATAGGCTTAATTCTCACAATATGGAAATAAGGGTTATGTGTGCGGTTTATACAGCTAATAATCAACAAAAAAACATGCTATTTTAAAAAAAAAATTAAGAATAAATTAGGTATATTTTTTTGTGAAAATAAGGACAAGTAGTGTTCTAATTCTCCTTCCCCCACTTGAGATATACAACGCCCACATTGTACAAATTTAACTTGAAAAATAGAAAATATACATAATTAAATTGGAAACTCCCATAGGATTTGCTTGGTAGGATCCTCCATGATGAGTTTATGAGCAACTATGTGTGTTGTGTTGCAAAAAGCGTCTGAATACCAGCATGGGCAACACTCATAAGATTCCAGATTTTATGCATACCACCATTTTCTTCATTCTCGTTTAGT
Organism: Tanacetum coccineum; assembly: GCA_026074375.1. NCBI lineage: Eukaryota > Viridiplantae > Streptophyta > Magnoliopsida > Asterales > Asteraceae > Tanacetum > Tanacetum coccineum. The sequence goes on along the minus strand of BQNB010063965.1, from coordinate 18,723 downwards.
ACTTCTCTATTTTAACATAAAGAAAATCGCAGCAATTGTATCTCTAAATAAACGTCAGTTATAATAAAAAACGATAACTATACAGGAGAGTCGATACGCAGTATCCATGGTGATGGATACGCCGTATTGAAACTCGTAAGAAAAATAACCAAATACATGTTAGAGGTCAAATATGCCGGATTCAGAATTCTGAATATGCCATATTGACAAGTCTGACAATAAAGTTTTAAAAGTACTAAAAATAAAAAGATAATGTCTCCAGGATTTGATACGCCGAATTCGTTGGGTTGGATACGCCGTATCGACATACTAGGCAGACAGACTCGATACAAAAATTGAAATAACATTTCAGGTTGTCTCCCGAAAAGTACTTTTGTTTATTGAAGTCTTTAAATTAGACCTATATACCCCTTATCCTTATAGACTAACTTGGGGTTGAAGCGGATGCCAAATGGCACATATAAATTTTTAAAATTCATTAGCACACCCTCGTTAAAATATTTCCGAAACATGATATTAATACTTAATTCTTTAATAAAAGTTTCAATTGTGAAAAATTTACTGATTGTATCATGACTTATTTTCTAAAGTTTATTTGACACTTGTGCATATTTACCAACATCGATACTTATTATATTATGTAATGGTTTGATAAACATATCCCCCGAAGATTGCTTGATACCTATTTTATCTTCATCATTGTCCTTATCCAATTTTAAATCATTGAAAGAAAATATATCATAAGAAAATAGATCCTTATCAATACTCAAGATATTGAATTTTTCTTTTTTAGAAAATCGTTTCTTTTTAGCTTTTCTTTTGGATATAACATTGTATTCTTCATTATCATATTCGGACAATGATGTTTTGTTTTTCCAATCAATTTCATCGACATGCTGAGAACTTAATGTGGGTTTAGATGAGAACTCCAAGTCTGATTTTAATGCATCATCATAAACTATAGCTAGGAATTTTGTTTCAAAAAATCTGAGGTAGTTAATATCTCCAATATCAAGATACCAGCTGATCATACCATACTTAGCAGTTTCTCAGTTATACACTTGACCATTTCTAAGAGCTTTCTCAGTTTCATACTGAACATATTCCTCTAAAGTAATATATGGGTTGTCCATTTCCTGTAATAAACTAGCTAGGAACACAGATAAAAAAGGTCAAACAGATAGAATAATACTGCTACTATATCAGATGATCAATTCATCGTGTTCAGAGGGATGAATACGCCGTATCGGGTATTCAAACAGAAGGTAAACAGTATGTATAAAAAATGCAGAAAAACGAATAAAAACACAAAAACACTAAACAACTAAAATACAGAATAACAAACTAATCAAAACTAAACTAAGAACACAAAATCTAATATAAAATACCAATAAACAAGTATTAAACAATTTTCACTCCCCGACAACGGCGCCAAAAACTTGATGTGTCGTTTTGTATAGGTAATTATATTATCAAGTTTTACTATTTATATTTTGCCAACTTTACCTATTAACTAACACTAATGGGCAGCGTACCCGATTGATTGTAGGTTTGTTGGTAAGTAGGGTGTCGATCACTAAGAGTGAACGTTAATACTTTAATTTACTAGTATTTTAATTATCTAATGTTAGACCTAATTAATCCTAATTAAACCTAAACTAACGCAAATAGGGGGGTCAGCCTGAAAGACTAGCAGGCATGAGTTTTGGTTTAATCTAAACTAATAAAGCAAAAAATGCGACAAGTAACACACACAAGTAGATAAACAAACAATAAAGAAGAGGTCAAGCACTTATGTAAGGAAAACGTATTAACCAAGTTTATTCAAATAAGATATATGAATTGTCTATGTGTTCAATGATTGTACTAGATTCACTGGTGGTATATCATTTCAAAGCTAGGTGGTACTTCTCTCTAAACTTTAGGTTTGTTTAACGGTTGATCTTGTCACAATCAACCAAACCTGCATAAAGTTCACACCATCAATTATAATCTATCTAGGTGACAGCTCATCGAGGCTTTACCAACTTATGCCCAATAGTTATCTATATACTGGTAGTCTACAATCCACTTAACTACCAAAGGAAACATAACGTTATTTGTAGTCCTAAGTTATGTTTAGTCTACCATTCACTTAACCAAGGGTAGAAACATGATTTTATTTGTATTCCTAGTGATCCAAATATATAGATAAGTTGTATGTAGTATCTATCCCGGACTCTAGCCTATAGCCCAAATAAAAATTAAGTTACAGTGCTTTATTTATATCCTCGATCCAGTTGAATGATAGATGAAAACATAAACAAGCATTAAACGGGTATGAAGTGATAAACATAATCGACATATAACGAAAGAGTAAACAATCGATATAAACAAATCAAAAAATCAAATTATCATAAACTTGGCTAATACCTACAGGTATTAGCCTATAATCTTTGTAACAATATATAGTATGATATTCAGAACGATTAAATTAGAATTCATAAAAAAATGATACGCTAACCAAACGATTGTTGCGGAGTATAATGATTACAAGAGTTTTCCTATGGAATTAATGCACTTGCAGGACCTTCTTGTCTTCTAAAATCGTCTGAGAATCATACTTGGTGGTTCTTGCTCTTCTTTTACTTGCACGCTGAAAATCGAATGCTAAGTTTTCTATTTATAAGCCTTTAAATCTGGTCTGTATGGCGTACTGGAGGGGTCTAATACTGCTAATCAGGGGTATCTAACGTGGGATCCATGATTATAATATTATGGAATAATCTTTAACTACCACCCAATACAGTGTATTGAGGTCTTCTGGATACGGTGTATTAAGAGTAAAACGTGCTTGTTTTAAAAGTTGACTAAAGTTTCATATACGGCGTATCAGCTGATGTGGATACGGCGTATTCTTCAAAGTCGGGCAATGGTCTTGAATTAGTCTAAGTCTTGGCATACAGAGTATCTATCTAGAATGATACGTCGTATTCTTTAGATTTAGTAGATTTTCTTGAACTTTTTTGTTTATGCTCCAAAACATGTTCTTTTCTCTGTTTTTTGCCAATTGCTCGTTAATAACTAAAATTCATAAAGATAAGTAATTAAGTATCAAATCTTATATAAAATATATAAAATGAGTAATATAGGTGGGATAAATAATGCTAATAATTAGACATTATTTGATATCATCATATATTATGATGATCCAAGACACAAGTGTCAATTGGATATAAAAGCCTAATCTAAACATCAAGGTCACTAAGCATGATGTTGTTGATGAAGATGACAAGTCTCTTTGCTTGTTGAAATAGCTCATCATATATGTGGTAGTGGTGGATAAGAATGGCAAGATCTCCAAGCTTGCTTGAATAGATGATCATGTAGAAACATGCTTGCAGCAAATGAAAGTTGAAAGCATTATGATCAAGGGTTGGTGGAGTTTTAAAGACATGATTAATTGTATTTTTACATTGTAAAAACTTGATTATAATGATCCCTAAATATGTGAAAGAAAAGGTGTGAAAAAGTTACTCAAAAAGTATGCAAATAGGTGGTATGATCTGTGTGTTTAGGTAGATCTGTGGGTGTGCTGTTTCAAAAAAACTAGTTGTTATTTTGTCTCTTATGGTTAACTAAATATCTTTACAAAATCTTCTAATTGTACTTTAATATCATATTATGTACTTGCTTCTAGAAGGTTAATCTTTTTCTAAGATACTTAATGTACTATGTAATATATTTAATATTAATTTGAATTTGCTTCTAAAAGGAAAATCATTTTAATCACAAGAAATGAAAGATTTGAAAATATCTTATAAAATTTGTTTATAAAAATGGTTAATCTTATTTTGTCATATTCACTAATGCAACTAGTTAGTTATTAAGTATGTGTTTACTTGAAATCATTTATTTGTTAGAGATGTAAGTAAGCTTACATGAGTTTATGCAAATGATTAAACTAGTATACATGACAAAATAAGTTTTGCTACTTTAAAAAAAAGTGTTCATACTTTGTATGAAAATACAAAACGAGGTTCAAAAAAGAATGACTGACCTTGAAAATATTTTAGTGACTCTAAAAAGTATTTTAATCATTCTCAGTGGTTTGTTAAATGAGTTGATCATAATGCAACATAACAAACATATTCGTATCTTTTGTTGAAGAATGAGTGGACTCAAGACGTCGAGAGGTGTTGATGAATGTATGCGTTGTTAAGTTGTGGTCACGAGTAACTTGCCCATTTTACGTTATGTATTACAAGTTATTTGTTTGTTATTATTAACACCAAAGGGCTTTTTTAATTTAAATATCTTAATATTTTCACTAACATACTACGGTAGGAATTCTGGAAATTGGCGCGACCGTCAACCGACAGACGACAACCGTAACTCACAACCCCGTGATGACGACCGTCCTAGTCCACCAACACCCGAAAAGAAACTCGAGGAAACCAATTTCGAAAAAACCATGCGAGAGTTCATGGACGCTCAAAAATCATTGAATTAGTTCGTCAAGAACCAATTCTTCAATCTCAAAACCAAAGTCGAACAAGGATAAAAGAATCACCAAGCTACGATTCAAGACCTTGAAACCAAGTTTGGTCGACTATCTGACCAACGCTCCACCAGACCAACTCGGTCACTTTCGAGTAACACCCAAACTAACCCGAAACCCTTTGGATCAAATGAACAACCTTACCGTCCACCATCTGCCTGAAATAAGCATGTAAATGATGTATTCACACGCAGTGATAGAAACTATGATCCACCAATAAACTCGAATGATAAACCCAGAATCATCCACGATGATAGTGATAAGGCTGACGAAGCCGAGAAAGAAGAAGAACCATCTTCTTCTAACCCTAATAAATCCAATCAACCACCGCTCAAGGCGTACAAACAAAAAATTCCATACCCTCAACGCCTATGCAAAGAAAAGATGTAAGAGCGCTATGCCAAATTCATAGATATGATTAAAGAAGTTAGGATCAATGTACCTCTCGTTGACGTCCAAGCCAGCATGCCCCATTACGAGAAGTTCTTAAAAGATCTCGTGAGCAACAAAAGTAAGATGGAGCAAATCTATGCTGCCTTCTTAAACGAAGAATGCTTCGCCATCGTTCAAAATAAGCTCCCACCAAAACTAGGAGACCCTAGAAGCGTCCTGGTTCCGTGTACCCTAGCAAACTCGATTGAATGTCTAGCCTTTGCCGATCTTGGTGCAAGCATCAACCTCATGTCATATTCGTTGTACACATCACTCTCTATAAATACCTTGAAGCCTACAAGGATGAGTATCAACTTAGCCAATCATACTTACCAATATCCTATGGGAGATGTTGAGAATATGCCCGTTCAAGTTGGAAAATTTGTATTCCCGGTAGATTTCGTAATCCTGGAAATGGAGGAAGATAATAAAGTCCCTCTGATTTTAGGAATACTATTTCTGCACACCGCTGATGCTATCATCCGAGTTAAAAGCAAAGAACTCAACCTAGGAGTTGGAGATGATAGAATCACCTTTCTAATCTACAAAGCTATGCAGCATTCTTATTCCAATGATGACACATGCTTCCGTATGGATGATATTGACAAACTAACGGAAGAAGAACTGGATGCATTGCTAAATGATTCTAAACCATTCCTGAGTACATTAGAAAAGATCAATGAAACATCTCTCGACAAGGAATTCAAAGAGTTCATGGCTATTCATGCCGAAGAAATTCCTAAATAAGAGGAAGAAGTCAATGACAATTTTGAGGAATTGCCTCTTGATGAGCATTTAAGAATTAAGACTTCTATCCAAGAGCCACCAACCGATCTTGAGATGAAACCTCTGCCCAACCATCTCGAATATGCTTTTTTGGAAAAAGATTCTCTTCTTCCAGTAATCATATCTGCTCTGCTTGAAGCTGATGAGAAGAACATCTTGTTTCTGTTCTTAAAAATCATAAAGAAGCATTTGCTTGTAAAACGTCTGATATTCCAGGTATTAGCCCATCTTTCTGGAAACACAAAACAACTTTGAGGACGATGCCAAACCCGTCATTTAAAGACAACGTCAACTTAACCCAAACATGAAAGAAGTTGTGAAGAAAGATATTATTAAACTTCTTGATGCCATTATCATCTACCCCATCGAAGATAGTCCTTGGGTAAGTCCTGTACATTGTGTACCTAAGAAAGGAGGAATGACCGTTGTGACAAACAAAAAGAATGAACTTGTTCCTACAAGAACTGTCACTGGTTGACGAGTATGTATTGATTACAACAAATTAAATGAAGCCACCAAAAAAGATCATTTTCCTCTACCCTTCATGGATCAAATGTTAGAAATACTAGTGGGTAACAAATTCTTTTGTTTTCTCGATGGATTTTTTGAATATTTTTAGATTCCAATCGAACATGCCGATCAGGAAAAGACCACCTTCACTTGTCCCTATAGAACCTAAGCCTATAAGCGTATGCCTTTTGGTCTTTGCAATGCACCAGCAACTTTTCAAAGGTGCATGATCACCATCTTTCAAGACATGCTTGAAAATCTCCATGGAAGTTCAAATGGATGAATTTTTAGTATTTAGAACTTCGTTTGATTCTTATCTTGCAAATGTTGAAAAAATTTGCATCTGATGCAAACAAGTCCATCTTGTGCTTAACTGGGAGAAATGTCACTTCATGGTAACATAAGGAATTATGCTTGGTCACAAAGTCTCTAGTGCAGGATTGGAAGTTGACAAGGTAAAAATCGATGTAATAGCCAAACTGCCACCGCCTACTAACGTCAAAGCCGTTAGAAGTTTTTAGGACACGTGGGATTTTACCGCAGATTTATCAAAAATATTTCCAAAATCTACCGTCTGATGATGAAACTTCTTGAAAATAACTCAATCTTTCATTAAATCGAAGAATGCATCAAGGCATTCGAAACGCTCAAAGAAAAGTTAACGAATGCGCCGATTATAGTTTTACCCAATTGGTCGCAACCTTTTGAACTTATATGTGATGCAAGCGATTTCGTTATTGGAGCTGTGCTGGGACAACGCGAAAGAAAGCATTTCTATCCTATCAACTTTGCCAGCAAAACTCTGAACAACACACAACAGACCTATATGGTTATTGAGAAAGGAATACTTGCCGTAGTTTTCACGTTCTATAAATTTTGATCGTATCTCGTTCTCTAAAAAACCATTGTTTTCACGGATCACTCAGCATTGAAATATTTGTTCGCTAAGAAAGATGCTAAGCCGTATCTTATTAGATGCATTTTACTACTCTAAGAATTTGAAATCGAGATCAAAAATAAGAAAGGAGCAAAAAACATCACAGCAGATCATTTATCGCGACTTAAAAATCCAAATCTAGAGGAATTAAGGGATGAAGACATCGATGATAACTTCCCTGATGAAACCCTCATGAATATCTCGACCAACGACAATGAATAAATTCCATGGTTCACACGCGAATTATCTCGTTGGAAGAATTCTCCAAAAAGGATTAACTTATGCCCAACCATGCAGATTCTTCTTAGAACTCAAGCATTATTTCTGGGATGAACCGTATCTCTTTAAGATGTGCCTAGATAGGATGATCCGGAGATGTGTTTATGTTTCTGAGACCCAAAAAATCCTTGATGAATGTCATCATGGCCCGACTGAGGGCATTAATATCCTTCCACCACATCAAAAAAAAATTTGATGTTGGTTTCTATTGGCCAATCATTTTTAAAGAAGCTCATACTCTCGTCCAAAATTGTGGCGCTTGCTACTGCTCTGGTAGTCTTTCATAAAGAGATGAGATGTCTCTAAACAACATCCAAGTTAGTGAAATATTTAATATATGGGGAATTGATTTCATGGGACCTTTTCCTAAATCCCATAAATTCAAATATATTCTCATTGCTATTGATTACGTATCCAAATGGGCGAAAGCTGAAGCTCTACCCACAAATGATGCATGAGTTGTAATCTATTTCTTGAAAAATCTTTTCTCTCGTTTCAGAATCCCAAAAGCTTTAATCAGTGACACAGGCACTCACTTATGTAACAAAAAAATGGAGAAAATCTTAAAGCGATATAGAGTTCATCATCGCTTCGCTACAACCTATCATCCACAAACCAGTGGCCAAGTCGAAAACACCAACAAAGACATAAAGAGAATACTTAAAAAATGGTTAAGCACAATCCCTTCATTTGGTCAAGGAAACTTGATGACGCTCTATGGGCATTCTGTACGGCATATAAAACTCCAATTAACACAACACCATATCAGTTTTTGTATGGAAAAACATGTCACTTGGCGTTCGAAATCGAACATCACGCCTACTGGGCCCTCAGAAGCTTTATCCTGATCTTAAAGTCGTTGGAGAAAGACGATTCTTGTAATTGCATGAACTTAATGAACTAATACTTCAAGCTTATGAGAATTACAAGCTCTACAAAGCTCGAACCAAGGCTTATCATGATAAGAAACTTAGGATCCGCAAAGAATTCAAAGCCGAAGACGAAGTGCTCTTATTCAATTCAAAGTATAAACTCAAAGCTCCAAATCTCAGATCGAAACAATACAGACTATTCATGGTCAAACATGGTTTTCCATCCAAATATGTTGAGTTATACGACAAACACGGAGGAAGCTTCATTGTAAATGGACACCGTGTTAAACTCTACCATGACGAGGAGTAATTGAATGAGCTGTCGAGTAAGGAAATTCACTTCATGTGCAAAAAAGGAAAGATAAAAGCTATTCCATTCATGGAACCATTCCCTAAAGATAATCACAAAATCATGCCATGGCCGCAGAAAAACCATTCATATACAGCGTAGTAGAAAACACTTGCAATGAAGCTAAGCTATATGATCTGGATAAAACTAGCAAAGGAATAGTGAAAGGAAATATTATTTACATTAGAAAAGACTCGAGTGAGGAAGTTCCACTCAAAGAAAAGTGAAGCAGGAGGAGTACGAGTTCGACTGATGACTCGTTAATAAAATAAGCTCTTCTCGGGAGGCAACCCGTATATTTTAGTATTTTATTCTCAGTTTGCTTTCAATGATTACACCCCAATTGTATCTAACCCATGTTCAAGCTTAAGTGTAGGGGTGTAGCATTACCTTTCTTTTAGAAAATTCAAAAACCTAAAAAATATTGTGCATTTCGTATTTTGTTTGTTTTGTGTAGAAGATTACTACAGGTGATGATTATGAGATGCCAGGTTCAAGAAATCAATCGTTCTTACAAGCTTATGCGTAGCATTATCATATGGAGCTCAATTGTGATTTCTCATGCGCGAAAGTCTAGTTTTCTCTTACTCTTATTTCCCGATTTTCATGCTTTTAAGCTCGTTTTTATCTCATTGGAGACAATGCTAAACTTAAGTGTAAGGGGAGAGTAAATAGGGAAAACGAATTTTAAAATTTTCATATTTTTGGGCTAATTTTTAAATTTTTGTATGTTTATTTTCCCGTTTGATCTAGTTGTTTTCACGCTTATAGGATAATATATTAGAATAACTGGATCAATCCACTGGTAAAATCTATAATTTTTGAAAATTAAGATGTATTCGGATTAATATTGCAGTCCATTCTAGGATCGATAACATTTGCTAGCACATATTATAGCCCTTCCATTAAAATTGTAAGGATTTGAGCCTGTTTCACATGTAGCATACATCCTTTATGCTTGATCTTTTTGCTATGAGTGTGCCCGTGATTTTATTTGTTCTAGAACTTGTGCTTGTAAATCATTACAAATTCGTAGTGAGATCGTACTTGTGTGATAATAAGTGTATGCGCGTGATAAAGAAGCAACATAGAAATTAACCAAATGGCCTTCCGTTTACATCTACATGCTATTAGCTAGCCACATTGGTTAGCTAAACCACTCATATGGACCCATTTGTTAGTGCTCATTTTCAGCACTTGATACCCCTAGAAACACATGCTGAGCCATCTCGTTCTTATATTGATATATCCACCAAAAGGAAAATATACACCATTTAGCCTAGCCTTACCCTAGTCATAGTCTATTGGTTGATTGCTAGCTACTTGAAAAGATAGTTGTTATGTGAGAAATTCTTATGAATTTTAAGAAAGTTGCTAACTCCATGTCTTATGACACTTTGTTTGCTACAGGTATATGATGATCGTCGACTAGAGGATTGGTCGAATGAATGTGTAAAAAAAGGAAAGAAAAAAATATATGAATAAAGCCAATGTGATATATATTATGAAGATGAAGGAAGAAGAAGAAAATTGGTGTATCGATTAGCCAATGTGCTAAGACGTGATACGAAAAAAAATATATAATAAAGTGCATCATCGTTCAAAATTCATATGGATAGTGGAATGTGGTAGCTAGTGACACTTGGTTTGTAGACTTTTGACTTTTTGTTATTGGTTACACACCTTACTCTATACATTCCCATGCCTTCTCCATACCCACTAAACCCGAAGCCTAAACGATACAATCCGATAAATGCTTCTTTAGATGTGTACACTTGGTGCTTACGCCTCATCGTATTTGTTTTGTTTCTTGTACAAACCTATGGTAATGAATTTAGTCACGACTGAGCTATGAGTGTGATTTCTCTTACTTACCCACCAAATAATAAAATGAGTGATGAGTGAATTACACTTCATATCTTTTTCATGAGGTCCGTAGACATGTAAATCAAGCAAGAAAATCAATGGGTATTGTCAAACATCTAGATTTTTCACCAATAAAGCATAAACGATGAGTCTATCTCGTACTTGTACTTCGTGGACTTGCATCATATTTTTCTAATCATTCTTATGTACCATGTGGATTTTTTTTCTTTAATCCTATATTTTCTTAAGGGCAAGCAAAGTTTAAGTGTCGGGGGATTTGATAATGCTAAAATTGTACATGTTTTTAGTCGCGTTATCCATACTTTTGTATATGTTATTTGGTTATTTTTTATATAATATTTTTGCTTAATCGTATCAATGTGTGTATGCAAGTCTATATATAGCCAAATACAGGAAAAGGAAGAAATGACGAATAAAAGAGATTTTATAAAAGTACGAAGAATCCTGCATCAGGATGAAGCACGAGAAGCATTTCAAGAGTAAAAAGAGTCAAAAATACAAGCTTCCAAACACTAAAATGAAGAATAAGTCGACTTTGATTGAATAATAAAGATCCACGATCGAGAAATACGCAAACAGGAAGCTAAAACAAGAAAAAGAAAAAAAATGAAAAAGCTAAAGTGAATCCAGACGCAAGGCTACTCCTTCAGGCCATTTTGACCAAAAGTATACTCATAAATGCATCCAGACTCACAACCCGAGCTCGCAGCATTTTGACCTGAGACTGACAAAAGCATCCAGCCGCGCGACCTTTGATGACCCTTAGTGATAAGGCGGGTTGCACCACAAAAGTTTTTCAACCCTCCTAGGCAGAGTACCTACCAGTTGTAGTGTAGTATAGGTAAGACTTGGGGGCTTATTATCGTTCTCTAGGGGAATAGTTTGGGTTGGCTCGAATTGTATGATTGCTAAGGTCTAGAGGTTGGAAGAAGATTATTTTTTGTGTTTTTATATTTTATGAAAGTAGGTAAAATCTTGGGTTTAAAGGGGGTTTTGATTAAACTAATTAACTACTCCTAATTCGATACTAATTACAGGAAAGTAAAGTGATGGAAAAATTGTATGTTATGATGAAAGTACTTCATTTCAATTAAACATGGAGTTATGATGAAAGTACAAGGGTTAAGAAACCCTAAAAATTGACATAAATGTCTGCTCCAAAGCTTATTAGCGATTTGTTGATCCCACTTCAATAGATCTTTAATTCCTTATGCTTGTTAAGGTTTTGTTATGCTAGATAAATCTAACACAACTATAGTAGAAACTTTGTTGATTATATTAAAGATTATGCAGAATCTAATCTTTAATCAATAAGAAGAATTCTTAATGAAACAGTAACTCTATGAACACAATTCTATGAACACACAATTCAACAAACAATAAAAGCTCCAATATTATAATTACAAATAATATGAATACTCTCTTAGAATTAGGGTTACAAAACCTTGAAGCTATAACGATATCAAAACAAAAGATGATTTAGTACCTCAACCTCTATGCCTTAGGACCTCCTTTTATACACCAAAGAGTCCTAGTTAATTTATAATATATTCCTAAAACTTAGAATATTCTCTATGATCTATTCTATAAATAACTAATACTTATCACATAAGTAATCTTGTTCTCCAATCAATCTTTATCCTTTCTTCTGTCTTTATCCATTCTCTTCTGATAGTAGAAACTCTTTCAGCAGTCTTAATCTTTCAGCAGTTGTAACTTTTGTACTAGCATCATTAACTTAGGACCAGCAGTAGTAACTTATACACCAGCAACATTAACTGTGTACAAGCAGTAGTAACTACTTAGAATATTTTCTTCAATCTTTACCAACAGTACTAACTTTACACTAGTAGTACTAACTTTATACTAGCAGTACTAATATATACTAGCAGTAGTAACTATGAACTACCAGTACTAACTTTACACTAGCAGTACTAACTACTTAGCATACTTTTCATTAAAGTTAATGAACAACACTAACTTTTGCTTAGCAACAGTAATACAAACCTTAGCATCAGTAACTTCAAGAAGACTTTTAATCCTAACAATCCTCCCCTAAACTTGATATTCTTCTTCAAAATCTCAAGTTTCTTCATTAAAAGTTTCATAATCACCAGGAGGATGCTTCCAAATACTTCATTCAGGTACATAGCCTTCCTTTAGCTGTTTCTTGACCAATTTAAGAAGCTCAAATGCCATTTCACACTCATAATCAACTTAAAGCTTCACATCATTAAACATCTGATGTAGTGTGTGATTTGTAAGTGGATAGATCTTCTCAACCAACAGATAAAATAGCATGTTCTGCATTGTTACACAATGAACTCCACAAGAATCATAAAGCTTCCAGTTCAGCACTTTAACTAATCCTTGTTGATTCTTCCATACATTATCTTCAACACGATGTTCAAACAGGGTCTTCAAATTAAGAAGTAAGAAATTATCTATGTAATTCACTGGCTCTGTCTTCTTAAATCTTGTTTTGACTATACTCCAAAGAACTTCTAAGTCTTCTTTGTCAAAGTTTTTAAGCATCTTTCAAAAAGTTAAATACATCTGAGTCTTACCATCTGCTCTGATAATTTAGAAATAGCTTTTCTTTCCTTCTTTGTAGATCTTGTAGTCAACAATGGTTGGAGATTTAGTAGATAAAGGTGTAGCATCAATAGTTACATCATCTCCATCATCTGGAATTATTTCCAAACATTGCTTAAGCTCTTCAGACTCTTTGTCTTCTTCCAACTTTTGCTTTTTAGAGCTTTCTTGTTCCAGCTCTTCTCCTGCTCTCTTTAAACTGCTCTCATGTGCTATCTCTGCTTCTGCCTTCTTGGAACTCTCTTCTACCAACTCAGTTCTGTAGTCAACAAAGGTATTCACCCTTTTCATTGCTTTGTCAAATAATTCTTGAATATTGGCAAAGGACTTGTTCTTCAAACTTTTAGGCTTCCATCCTTCCATGTTTTTTCCGATAAGTAACTTGATATTCCTTTGTTGGCTATTGTTGGTGTTGTTCCTCTTTTTTTGCTCTCGTATGCCAAAAACTGTTTTCTTATTTGCTCTAAGAATTGTACAAACAATCTTGCTTTTCTTCATTAGTAATCTTATGCCTTTGAGCCTTTGCAGTCTTTGAGCAACTGTGCTTGCAGTCTTTGAGCCAACTGATAATCAGCATCAGTTTTAGCTTGAATATCATCCTAAGCTATGTTAGCTTCTTAAACTTGTTGAGCTTTTTCTCTGGCAAGCCTTTCTTCTTCTTCTTCAGATTGTAGCTTGAAAGCAAGTTCTTCATCAATTCTCATCTGCTCTTGCTTCTTCATTGGCTTCTCTTTTTCCAACACAGGCTCTTCAATCATAATACCTTTGCCTTTGTCCTGTGGAGGTTTTGGTGCAGCTGTTATTGTTGTAGTTGTTGTTGTAGTAGCTTCACTTGGCTCTCTGAAAAATATCCTTGAGTTGGTGGTCTAGCACTTTTCAATTTAGCAAGTGCTTGAGCCAAGGTTAGCTCATCAGCAGTAGTAACTATTGGAATTTCACTAACAGCACTAACTATTATAGCAGCAACACTAACTGGAATACTGGCAGTATCAATTACAACAACTACTTCCTCAACATTTCTCTTCTCACCAGCTCTTGCTTCACTTTCAACAACCACCTCATCACCATCTAAGTCCTGTACTCTAAACATATATGTATCAGCATCAATATAAGTACTAACCAAGGTAATTCCTGCATCATCATCAATATCAGATATCCTCCCCTATTTGGATGCATCATCCTCACCCAAACCTTCTTTTTCAGAGGATTCTACTCTTCTAGATGAGCCAACCTTGTATAATCTTTTAAGCCCTTGAGTTCTTGACTTCTTCCTCCTCTTTAGCTTCTTGACTCGCTTTTTCAAACTTGTAATCTCATTAGCTTGAGTGGTCTTTATAGTCTCCAAAGCAAGAACTCTTGATTGTAAAGTTATACATAATGCCATCAATTCCTCAAGTTTCAATCTATCCTCACCACTTCGAAGTGTGTTACCTCTTGCGAGCAGTGGATCATTGGAAAGTTTAGATACATTCTCAGACCTAGTCTGAGCAATTTTATCCCCTATGGTTTCTTGGTGCCTGGGACCACCACCTGAACTAGTTCCTGAAGAACTTGGTTCGTTAAGTGTTTTCTTGGATCGGGTCTTTTTGATGTAACCCCTATCCTGCTCTGCATCTAAGCTAGTAGCAGTAGTGGCAGCCCTCACCAAACTGTCATCCATCTCCTCATTAACAACCTCATCTGCTACATTGGTTGTAGGACCACTAGGCTGAGGTACCTCAGTGTCCTTTCTCTTTGACCTTCTTGATCTTTGTTTCTTTTAAGGTTGAGATGTTGATGGTTGAATAATGGTGGGTGTATGATGGGGATCAGTTGGCATTGCTGAACCTTCACCTATTTCTTCTTGATGAGTACCACTATGGTTGAAAATAAGGGTGTGTCCTTTCTAGAAAAACCTTTCCCAATCCTTCTCATGTTTCCAAAAATCTTCTTAGTGTGAGAGGGTGCAATATAAATTCTGTTATGAGTAGGCATCCCTTCGAGTTGTTGATTCACAAACATTTGTACAAACCTTGGATACATCAAAAAATTTACAGACACATTATCCAAGTTCTTCACCATACTTTCAAATATGTACTTTGAAAAGTTGAACTTCTGGTTTGTAGCTAAACATATAATTGCAGATGCCATAGTGCTACTAAATTCATTTCATGTAGTAGTCTTAGCACTTAGGCATTATGAAACGGTATGAATAAGGAATTTTCCATTGTGAGGAAAAGAATGCCTTATAGAAAGTAAGCTTCTAAGAAAGTTTTTCATACCCCATCAGTGCAAGCTGTTCAAAAATAGTAGCATTAGGTAGACAATCAACACCTTCAGCATCTTCTAGTTGAAGATCTCTTCTCACAATCGACTCAGTAATGATGATCTTCTTTCCATCCACTAGGGCTTGTAACTGTACTTCCCTATTGACAGATTTTGCCTTGACAATAGCCCAGAATTGTTCAATGCATGAAGTATATATTGTAGGATTAATGGTTAAAGCATACTTTATGGGGTGTGCATTAAGAAAATCCACAATCTGTTCAAACCCTTCACTTTCTGTGGGTTTAGACAAGAACGTGACCATATTGTGAGTATCAGCAAACTTTAAGGTCGTCATTATGTTGGGTTTTGATGATGAATGATAAAATTGAGTTAGGGTTTGTGATTAGAGAGTATACGAAAGTATGAAATTGATCAAATGAGTGATTGAAACCCTCAATCGAAGTATTTATGAAAATACCCTCAACAGCATTAACCATCACCATCAGTTGTAAGTTTATGCCTAGCAACATTAACTTTCAACAGCAGTAGTAAGTTTATGCCTAGCAGCATTAACTTCTACCAGCAGTATTAACTTTGAGTCATCAGCATTAACTCTAATTCCATTCCAAACACTTTGTTTGTTTTTAATATATTCAGCTCTCTTTCTATTTTTCAACTCACCTCTTCTCTCAATTCTTTTACTCACCAAATTACTCTTCTGTTTTTATTTCACACAACTCTCTTTCTGTTTTTCAACTCACAACTTCTCTCTATTCTTTTTCTCACCAAATTACCCTTTCTGTTTTTATTTCACACATCACTCTTTCTGTTTTTACACTAGTACAAAAAGTGGATTTGGCTACACTAAAAAAGTGTGACGATATACATATAGTCACACATGCGTTTTCGAATGTGTGTGACAAAAGGTCGCGCGACCGTAGGGAGTTTATGGTCACATTTTTGAGTTAGTGTCCGTATCCATTAAAAAATAGTGACCAAAAGTGTTAATAAGTGTGACCGTACACAGTGTACAAGCACACAAAGCATGTTTTTTTGTATATTTAGTCATATACAATTAAGCATAAAGTGGCCAAAAGTGTTAATAAGTGTGACCATATGGTGTTTAAAGTGAAGTAAAAGTGTATTTTGTGTGACTATTGTTCATCCAATGGCCACATGAATTTTATGTTTGTGTGGCCTTTTGTAATATTTAGTCACACAAATCATGTTTTTTTGGTATTTAGTCACATACAATTAAGCATAAAGTGACCAAAAGTGTTAATAAGTGTGACCATATGCTGTTTAAAGTGAAGAAATTTGTATTTTGTGTGACTATTGATCATCCAATGGCCACATGAATTTTATGTATGTGTGGCCTTTTGTAATATTTAGTCACACAAAGCATATTTTTCTGGGTATTCAGTCACATACAATTAAGCATAAAGTGACCAAAAGTGTTAATAAGTGTGACCATATGCTGTTTAAAGTGAAGAAATATGTATTTTGTATGACTATTGATCATCCAATGACCACATGAATTTTATGTTTGTGTGGCCTTTTGTAATATTTAGTCACACAAACACTACTACAGAAAAGGCTAAAAAGAACGGTTAAAAAGCCTTATAAAGATCGGTAATCAACCACTCTATCTAAGGGTTTTGGTCACAAATACTGATTAATGAAACATAAAATTACAAGAAGAACGGCTAATAGCAAAAAACCGATCTATATGAAACATAAAATTAATATTTTATATATATATAATTCAGCCATTAGATCAAATTTTGAAGAGCAATAAAACCATAGTATCATCATTCCATATTTTCATCTATTACAATAAATCATAAATCATAGCTATCAAATCTTCATCTTTACTTATATCTTTAATCCAGCCTTCAAACCGCAACTATATCTTGTCCTTGAGCTATCATTCTAGCCGACTCATTATATATGACAAGATAAAACATTACTTGAGGAAGCAAACCTACTTGTAATATCCTTGTATTCTGTCTGAACGAAAATCAAGGGGTGTTGATGAAAATTGTGTTTTATGTTCCCCTGATCGAATCCAAATGTTTCGTATATACTTTTAAGGCTTGAACAACAATCAAGGTGTGCTGATGACAGTTGCCGGTTACCTTATATTAACTGTCACTTCGTATATGACTAATTTTTGTTAAGTAAGAAAGAAAATAGCATAGTAGAACAAAGGACACCACAAAACGGCTTAAATATAAGCTAAAAATATCCCTAAATACCTTTGTAACCTTAACCTAAACCCATCTTAACATTGTTGTTTAATTTAACAAGCTTGAGCTTAGTAGCAACGAGTCGACATGTTGCCCGCACGTTGCGGCAGGGGCAAACTTAGTCTCGAAAGGTATTTAGCTCCAAAAGATCAAATCACATATTTACAAACAGGTATATATGTCAATGGCAGTATATAATAACACCACTTTGGTTTACAAATTCCTATGTAAACAACAACAACATACTTTTGCAATCCTAAATTAGTTTTCGTCTATTAGTCAAAGTAAATGAGTGACAGTACATTAACATTGTTTACTACTAAAACATAAAGTACACCTGTTGGGTCCCAATTTCTTTAAGGAAATCTTTGTAAACTATGCCATTTGTACGTCAGCTAATGAGAACTTTGAGTCCGTCCGAGGTAGTTTCTCTTGAAAGTGCGACATATAACTGACAGTGTCGAAAAACAGGTTTAGTGTAACTGCGAAAAGAAGGCGACTTCAACCTGAAATTAACGTCATAACCCGAAAACATGACATTAGCAAATTAACAAAGCAATCTCGATGCAAAAGGACACACACCAGTACATGAATCAATTTATGAGGCAAATCCGACCCATTTAGATGACTACGTATTTGTACAACAATTGTAGAAGACGATTGTGTCTCAAATAATCTTATACAACTAATCATCAAAATTAGTATATAACAAAAATATTAAGAAAGCTTAAACTGATATATGGTTTTGATAACTTTAAGTACTTCACAAATTATTGCTAAAACATGCATAATTTGAATGATATAGTAGGTTACCATATACAACATATGATCCACATTAGTGACATCTTCCCTTTTAGGATCCAAACATGATATGAAAAAATAACGACCTATACATTACTATGTTGCCATTACTTTTAAATTCCATATCAACTTGTTATAAGAACCATGTCTTGAGCTATTGGTGATACACATATCAGTTCTAAAGTCAGATTTACTATCACAAAGAGAATATGTTCTCGTATTAACTCACTCAACAATTC
>BQNB010063964.1:3020-35490 GCA_026074375.1 Tanacetum coccineum | reverse complement strand
CTAGAGAAGAAGAACTTGATTTTTGAGTTCTTAAAGCTGAATGGACCTTGGAGATGAAGATGTGGAAGCTAAAATGTCTTTAGTTTCATCATTTGTGGTAAAATGAATTTCTTCATTCTTGTCTTCCTCCTTATCCTCTTCACTATCATCAACCACAATGATAGGATCATCTTCTGGAGAGTCCAGGTCCTTGAAATCAACTTTGACATTAGGAACCAGCTTTGCCAGATCTTCAAGCTTAATTGCCCTAAACTTAATTTCTTCACTTGTCTTTGTAGCATTACTTGTTCCTATTTTAGGTGTAGCGAGGACAGTTTCCAACCCATCACTAATAGATTTGGTTTTGTCTGCAAAAACTTGTGGGTTAGTACCTGCAAATAAGTGATCATATGAATTGTTTTTGGTTCCTTCATTCATACCCTGTTGTTGAGGTATAAAATCACTAGGAGCAGAATTTCTAGGATCAGCTTCAGCTGTGGAAACTGCTAAAGTATCATTTCCTAATGCAGACTTATAGTGTATAATGAAAGATGCTGAATAAATATGCTTATTTAAATGAAATGCTGACATACCACTACTGAGATGAGGGTTGGCTATTGATTCACTGGTGACCCCTAAAGGGGTTGGGCCATGATGTGTTATAAAAGCTTTAAATTTATAGTTCTAGTTTTATCCGATTTCCAACTAACACATGGGTAAAGTATAAACCCCCGTTTATAGTATAGGTTAAGGGTAAGACCAGGTCGTTCCTCGGGATTGGTTATTCTAAAAAGGTCGATTGTATTACGAAAAGGATTATCTTATAGACTGTCACGATCTAAAGATAATTGATAACACAACTTCAAGATTATAAAAGCAATGTTTATTCGGGAAACAAGAGTAATGGAGGATAACTTGGGATGATGATAAATTCATGAAATTAAGTATAATCAAAGGAATGAACGGGTAGCTTATTCAGTAGATTGTCTATTTAACATAATAAAGAATCCTTTCGGCCTTTAATCTTAATTATGAAAAACGCTTTAAGATTGGTTCACGTTTGGAAATAACAAATATAAACTTTCTTAACCAAGTTCGTTAGACATGAGGTTAAGCATTAAACATTTATATATTTGGGATGATGATCATTTTATTAGCTAATTCTCACAAAGCTAATACCGAGTTGTCGTAGACAAACAACTAGAAATCAAACACCAAGTCGGAGCCTTTCGACCTATTCCCGAACTTAGTGAATGATCAAATGATGATCAACAATCCAAATATCTAAATATCAAGTTCATATTTATCATTAACCAAAGATCATTAGTCATCCCGAATTAATCCATATTACTCTATAAATCCCAAATAAACATAAATAAATTACTCCATATTCATAGCAATAAAACACATAACAAGCATGTTAGATTCAGAAAACATAATATTCAAGGAGAGAAACATGTTTATACTGATTTCAATAACAAATTATATTGATTTTCAAGAGTTTCTTTCTGATTGTAGTAAAATAATATATAAGTATAGAAAATTACCAAACTACCCTTGAGGACATAAGTAGTAAGGAAAATTCTCACAAATATATAATACTACGTATATTAACCGGTAAGTGATTACCGGGTCGTTTTCCCAAAGATTTATGAAATTGAGACCACGTTTGTTGTTCGGAAAATGATCTGAATTGGTTCAAAGATGATTTGTTTCCTAAAATCCTAAAAGTGAGCAAATTAAAGGACAATTAAACCTAACTTTAATAACGGGAAATTAAACCTTTAATCTAAAAAACGCAAACGGATTCCTATATGGTGGATTATAAAACCCTAATTTACAATAATTAAACTAAATGAATTTTTCTCTTTTAATAGACTCTAATTGACTAAAAAGTAAGTTTAAAGAAAACTAGAACAAAAACGGAGTTGAAATGAGCTCAAAAACACGAAAAACGTGAACGGAAACGAATCCCGTTCTTTAAAAATTGAAATCTTGCAATTTTAACCCTACGGAAGCAAAACTAATTTTCCTAGAAACAATATGAATAAAGAAAATTTTCTAAAAAAGAATTATATTTTTTTGATTATTCTTCTATTTTTATGATTTTTTAAAGTTTTTAATAAAAATAAATGTTTAAAAATACTAAACTAAATATAAAAATCCTGGAAAAATTATAGAAAATAGCTTGAACTAAGAGGGACCTAGGAAAAATAAGTCATGACGCGCTTAACGCATAAGCTGAAAATTAACGCTTAAACGGATATTAACTAAATAGGACTAAAAGTTTCAAATAATTAAGTTTGTAAAACATAGAATGGAAAAAGACACAGGAACGGATGAGCAATTGTAGCATATTGGTTAAGTGCGTGTGCGTTTAAGGGATAGGTCGTGGGTTCGAGTCCCAGGCTTTTCCTTTTTGCAAATTTTTTATTTTTGAAAACTCAAAGAAACAAAGTTGTTGACAAGCTAAAAACTAACATTTTTTTTATAAAAACACGTATATCTGAAAACCTGAAATAAGCTGGAAAATAGCTTATTGATTTGACAGAATACTTAACTCTGTATTTTTGGTTTTTTTTTTCAAAAAAAATAAGAACTTTAAAAGTTGAAATAAGGTAAACTAATGAACAATAAGCTATTTCTAACCTAGTCCTACCTTGATAAGCTAGTATGACAGAATAAATAAGCACTAAAATATAAGCCATAAGCCTAAACATCTCAAAAAGCTCTTATGAAAGCTTTGAAACCAAACAGGCCAAACACCAAACTTGAGCTTATTTTTAAGTAAGCTAATGGAAGATTTAAGAAATGAAACTTTTATCTACTGAAAGCTAATACTATAAGCTACTTAAAAATGCATTCAAAAAGTATTTTGAAAATCAGTTGCTCAATCAAAAAGCTATATGAAAAGGCTAATGCAGATAGAGTAAAATATTTTTGGTTTTTTAGAATTTATTGAAAAGACAAAGGACTAAATATAAGCTGAAAAACAGATAAGAAAATAAGCTAATTAAGCTAATATAAGCCCTATGCTATCTAGAATGGCCTATAATCTACTTGTGCTCAAAGTTTGGTAAGCTAAAAACTACTTTTACCTATTGATTTTTAAGCTTGAAATTGGCTTTTTTCCTGTTTTCCCTATCTGATGCAGTGTGCATATCTATGAACCAAAACCAATTTAAACAAATGCAGGCTTAAGACCTGGATTCTACACTTAATAAAACACCAACACAACAACAAGGGATGCAATGAAAACAACTAGAAACCAATTAAACTAAAAATGATTATAAGACTTACTTAAATTCTAACAGATTGAATAAGCTTCTAACTAACTAGACTAAAACAGATTTAAACTTAATAAAGCCCTTAAATCCTACTCTTATAAACTCAAATATGGATTTGAATTCAATCTAAAGAACCAAGTTATCCAAAACAGCATTAACTTGATTTAAAGCTGTTTGAACCAAACACCCCTTTAAAATTCATCAAATCCATTTTAGCTTATGAAAAAGAGATTTAAAGAACTCAAATCAAATACCAGATATTAGACAGCTTATAACAACCTTAATGAACATTTTTCAATAAGCAAATAAGCCAGAATCAATAAGCTAACAACTATGCTAATATTTTTGGTTTTTTAACTGTTTTAAGACAAAACATAAGCAAACTATGATTTAATACTAATAACAAAGCATAACAAGCAAATAACCACTACAATAAACACAAGTAAGCTATACTAACAGTAATAAGCAAACAAATAAGCAGAATAAGCAATATTAAGCTAAATATGCAGGAATAAGGCTAGAAAAGGAAAATGAGAACTCACAAGTGCCTTTGCACAAACAAGGCTTACAAATGCTCTTATGAGCTAGTCTACAAGCTCCAGCTTATCCAAGGATAAGCTGGTATTGTCCTGGAAGTCCTTCCATTATTGACTTCCCTTCCATAATAAGCTTTGGTAATTTTTGGAGTGGATTAGAGTAAGATAAGCTCAACTAAGCTTTTGAGAGCTTAGTTGAGTTAACAGCTAACTTATTAGTGGATTTGAGAGCTTATGAGAAAGTATCAAGAGCTTATAAAATAGTAGAAAGCATTTGGAATTTAAGAACTCAATAAGCAAAAACAGATTTTATTTAATAAACTAAGATTTCATTGATTTGACAAACTGATTACAATACTTGAAAATTGAAATTACAAGAGCTTTAAAAAGGAAATTACATTTTAAACAAAAAATTACATAAGCTACTTAACTAAAAAATACAGGGAAAGGGAGATGACGTATGTGAGGAGTGAGCTTGTATTTATAGCTGCCAAATGATGCTTCTAGGTCTTGAGTTTGTTATACGCTCCCATTTATCCCGGCCCTTCATTCTTTCTCATCATTGGATCTCTACTAATCACCGTTGGATTAATTGGGGTGAGCGCACGGATTGCCAACGTGGCATTCCGTGTGTCAGACCTTGTGTGCTTCTTTTGCACTCATTTTAGTGCAAAAATCCAATGATTGGTGTGTTTCTTGTCAGACCCGCGTGTCATTCTTCTTGGGTTTCAACCAATCAAAACTTCTTATGACGTCTAACTCTGCCAACTTGTACCTTGGTACTCGAATCTTCAATCCACATAGTCAATTTTAATTACCCCTTTGATTTTAACTTGGGTTAATTGCGAAGATGATGATGAATAGTAACATGGGTTACGCGCCATTTTTTAACCATTTGGTATAAGAGGATTTGACTCAGGCTTTGGACTTTGACTTGGGCCGTGGTGTAAAAAGGATTAATATAAAAAGGAAGTTGGGCCGGGTTATTTAGTGTAGGTTTATTATAAGAAGATAACAACCGTTATCTCTTAAGTACAAAAGAGATAACAGTGTTAGGGTTTTTGGGTTATTTTTGCACTTTGATTTAATTTAAGGGACTGTTTTGGGAATTTTTTAGTTTTGTCATTTAGTGAGTTGACTTTGGTTGACCAAGGGTTGACTGGAGTTGACTTTTGACCCTTCTTGCTATCAAATCCCCGGCTTTTGTACACTCTTTTCGATCCCGTGTTCGTGTTTGTTCGGTTTTTGACCGTTTTCTTGTGATATTTGCATTATACGTACCTACACAATCATAAACACAAAACAAGCAATATACAAGTAATTTAAGCACAATTTTGTCTTTTTAGGGACATTTTTGATATAGAAAGGATATGTGATTTCTCATATATCAAGTATAAACTTTGACAATAGATTGTACCACATGCGAGGAGCTTGTTTCAACCCATAGAGAGCCTTCTTAAGCTTGTACACATGATTCGGATTGTCTTTATCTACAAACCCGTTTAGTTGGCTGACATAAACTTCTTCGCATAGAATGCCGTTCAAGAATGCCGTCTTAACATCCATTTGTTTGACGATCATATTCATGTGAGCAGCAAATGCAGAAAAATTCGTTTAGCATCATAGTCTTGCACTAGAGCATAAGAATTTCCTCAATCAATTACCATTTCTGACGGTAACCATGAGCAACCAATCAAGCCTTATTTTTCAGAATTCCACCTAATTCATCAAGTTTCACCTTGTAGATCCATTTTTAAACTAATGACCATCACTTAATCTGGATGAGGAACGAGTTCCCAAACTTCAAGATGTTCAAATTTATTTAACTCCTCTTGCATTGCTTCAATCCAACATGCTTGAGTTAATGCGTCTTTATAAGTCTTAGGTTCAACTGATCAGAGAAAAGCATCATAGTAACAAAATAAAGCTTGTTCATAGAGTTGGAGTCTTATGGAAACAGGTCTTTCGAGTTCACCGATGATGTTGTCTAAAGGATGATCCTTGGTCCATTTGGTATATGTTTGAGTTAGGTAGCAGGCGTGTGCACAAATGGTGCTGAATAACGTCAGAAGTAAGAAGATGCTTCAGAAATCATTTTTTGGAATGGAATGACCAAAGAATGGATCGGTTATTCATGGTCAACATCCTAAGGTGTGATTCTCTTCTTCAACATCCGTTAAGAAATGACAAGGTGATTAATGTTTTGGGTGTTGTTTGTGAGTTACTAGGTGATGGTGCCATGCTTGGTCAACAAGTTGTTGAAGTAGGTGAACGGTTGATGCAGCGGGTTCTGGAGCTACTACTTCAGCAATTGGAGTAATAACTTCAGGGGCTGGGCGATCAACACTTGCTAGAGGGTTGAGTAATTCATCAAACAGTGGTTGAAACAAAAGATCCCATTTAGTTCTTGAAGGTGGTATAAACGATGTTGACGGAGGAGGGTTTGGCATAAGTCCTGAACTGATTGTTGCAGGAGTCATTTCATGAAGTGCGGGTTCTAAACTATTGTGTTCAAAAGCCATAGCTATTAGCTCATCAAAATCTACATAATTATTTCGATGATTCGAGTGGTATGTCGGTTGTAAATTCAAAATGATTCGATTTTGGGTATAACATGCGGTAGCAACTGCTTCTGCCCATAAGAATAATGGAGATTTTGCATAAATAAACATTGTATGGGCAGCTTCAATTAGCGTACGATTACATCTTTCAACGATACCATTTTACTGTGGAGAGCGAGCAACGGATGTTTTATGAGAGATTCCAACCTTCTCATAATATTCACGCAAAGTTTGATTAACAAATTTAGTTCTATTATCTGTTCTGATTCGTCAGACAAGTGCCTTAAGTCAGAGTTGAATCATCTTAAGAAACTTGATTATGAAATATAGAGCTTCATCTTTTGACCTTAAGCACTTTACCTATGTAAATCGAGAGTAATCATCGACAATGACGAGGATGTACTTCTTTCCATTAACACTTGCGACACGCATTAGGCCACAAAGATCCATGTGCAAAAGATAGAGTTTTTCTTGGTTGGTATCTTCATATTTAGGTTTGTGGGGTTTCTTCTTACTTTTGCCCATTGCATACGCAGAACACAGATGGTCCTTTTCAAATTTTAGCTTAAGGAGACCTCTCACAAGACCGTGTCTAGCTAAATGGTTGATTGCACCAAAGTTTAAATGAGACAGACGTCGGTGTCATAGCCATGACTTAGTCTTTGAGGCCTTTGACAAGAGACATATAGGAGAGGACGCCATCATATCTCTAAGAGATAGTGTATATAGATTGTTTCCTTAAGATCCAGTCAATAGATCAACACCTTCTAGATAACAAACGAAGCATGTGTATTGACGAAAAGCAACTTATAGGTTCGAATTACAGAATTGCCCAATGGAGAATAAGTTATGTCCAAGTCCTTCCACGTAGTAAACCCTTGAGATCGTAACGTTCCCAATCTGATAATCACCATATCCTAATATCTTTGCCACGTGAACATTTCTGAATTTTACAGTATTGACAAAATTGGTGAGCTGAGAGCGATCTCTGGTCATATGCTTGGAGCAGCCGGATTCCAAATACCAAAGAACAATTTGGACGACCTGCATTCATCAAGAGAGGAAGATGGAACATCAGAAACTATAGATCCCTAAGATTTACTGGGTTCCTTGTTGTTAGCAGGTATAGATTTAATAATCTTAGGTTTGCTAACAGGAACATTAGTTTTAGATTTCCTAGGATTCCTTGAGTAAACCAATATTACAATAGGCTTAGATGTATCAGTTTCTAGAGTAGTTGGTTTCCTAAGGGACACTTCAGCAGTTGTGGTAATCCTAGTTAAAGGGCATGCATTTCCTACTATAGTGAAGTTCTGACCAGTAGGTCTCCAAGTGTATCCAATATTTGTGAACACTTTTCCTGTTGGTTTCCAAACTTTTCTCTTTGAACTTTTCTTAATAGATTTAGATTTAACATGAGCATTCACATCATTGATGTTGGGAATTCTAGATTTGATGATACAAAAGAAACAAGTAATGAAACAAAAGGACTTAAACGCAAAGCTAGAATTCTTCAAAAGATGGAAGATTTTAAAGATTCTAAAAGATCACCTTAATGAAGATAAAGATTCAAAAGATAAACTTAAATGTTTAAAAGATTTAATATCTTTATGCTTATTCCTTTGTAAACCTAAATATCTCTAGTATATAAAGAGATATCAGGTATTAGGTATTAGGTGTGGTTTTGTGAACACCAGAAAATGTATGGGTGTGCAAAGTGTGTGTGTAAACAATGTAGACGTCTAGTTGGTTGGTGTAGCCCCAAGGTCAATGTTTCATTGATCCTGTTATAGATTAGTTGTAATCGTTCTATACTGATTGTATTAAATTGGGGCTTGGTGGAAACGTATGGTAATAAAACCTTGTTCAATAACATTAATGTTCTTATTTATATTCCGCTGCATATTGTTATCTTTGTTATTGTTCATCCTAGATTAGTTCTAATCAAACTGAGCTTAAACGATCCTAAGAACTATCACATGTTTTAGTTCTATCAGGTGGTATCAGAGCCACGGGGCTCTCGATCTAGGATCTAACAAGGTTTTATTGGCGAATTTATGAAGGTAAAAGGTATTAAATTTCTAATTTTCGATAAACATTCAAATTCGGTAAATTAGGGTTTTTCATCAAACCCTTATTCAGTGAAACAAAAGGCATGGTTTTTGGTTAACAAAATTCAAGGGTTATTATGATTCAAAGTTTATATTCTCACAAGATCCTTGTATTCTTAACAATATGATGCAAAGACGAAGAAAGAAAAGCTTGGAAGACAATTATCCAACCAGGTTTGGTTTATTAGATTTGTATACTTGAATGTTGTTGTGGACGATTCTTAACTAGATTTGGGGAGTCACACTTTATGTTGACGATGAACCCTAGTTAAGTTATTAAAGGTGTCGAATTTTTCTTGCAAAGATTCTGATTGATTCAATGTTTAATTCTTCTTCTTGCTTAATTATTGATTCCAATGAAGAAGAAGGTTCTTATCAATCAAGTTTTACATCAATAAGGTCTTGATGTTCGGTTTTCTTAGACACCAAGAAGCAGCAAGTATCAACAAAGTTTGAAGCATCAAAGGTTTATACCTGCCAAATCATGATGAGCTCAAGATGCAAGGTGAGTCGAACACCAGACCTTCGTATTTAGGGTTTTCTGGTTCGTGTTTGGCATTGATACTGTTGGATATGGATGCTTCATGAATTATGGAATTGCATTGTGTAAGTCAATGTGTATTTTTATGTTCCCAACATACTTAGTGCCTGGCCATTAAAGTTAATAACTAGTAAGAATAAAGATGTTAATGTTTTACTTGTTTAATCTTAATACTGCTATTGATAAATCAAGTGTTAATGCTGCCAGTTTCGAAGAGCAGTACTAAGTCCCAAGTCTATTGTTAATACTGCTTGTTAACGTATTAGTGCTATTGGGCTCAAACACAGTTTAGTACTGCTGCTTGTTATATGGTTTATGCTTCATGTGTTCTGCCAAGACTTAATGCCTGCTAGTTGATGTATATAACGTGCTGCCAAAGATGATACCAAGTCAAATTAGTGTTGCATTGTTGATGATGTTTGAATACATGTTTTGTGCTGATGGATTCGAATCACACCATAATGTTGCCAATCACACGAGAAGTACTAAGCTGCTTGTAGGAACTTAGTGATGCTCGTATATTTTTAATGCTGCTAGTATATGTTTATGCTGCCAAGGTTAGTGCTCTCGGGATTAATACTGCTTATATACTTAAAGCTACTGTTGGTATGGTATTAGTACTGCTATAGAACCAGTTGATAGCTTTATCACAGTGAAATTGGTTGAATATTCGTATACAGACAATGGCAAAAATAGATTGCCGAGGCCAGAATGTTGTTTAATTGAACTAAAACGCAAAAGGCTAGTTTTTGAATGTTTGAATTAATTGGTAAGGAGATTATTGTTTTATCACTAATTTGGAAGATGAAGCGGAATTTACTTGGGTACGTGTTCTAAATCATATCTTAAACGGCTTTACAACATTTAAAAAAACTTGTTCATTTTATATGGTGTTGACCTAATCTTCACAGCACTTGCAAAATCTAGCAATGTATGAAGTTTCTCTTATGGTGCTCAATGCTCACATTTGCTATCACTTTAAGGAGTTACGTTGTTCTGCTCAGTGTCTCATTATATTGAGGATTTTGTCAAGAGATTGACGGTCTACTTATACTTTTTGGCTACGTATGAGTTGTTGGAGTCCCGTAGATATACAAGACATAAGTACACAAGTTTAGGTTATCTACATCTACATCAGTTGTTATACCGAGTTTCTTATCATAAATCATTACAAAGAGCCTACAATTGGAGATTTTATGTTTTCTTGAATTATATATTCATTGTGTTTTACTGTTCCATTGAAAATTCTTCTTATTAAAGATCAGATTTCGCATAATCTTTAATAAATTCACACAAAGTTTCTACTATAGATGTGTTAAATTTATCTAATATAACTAAACCTTAAACAAGCTTAAGGAATTCGATCTTTAGAAGTGTTGAAGTGGGACCAATATTCTTCATCAAACCTAGTTTCTAACAAACCTATGTTGTCTTCTACAGGAGTAAAACCGTCTACTAGTGCTAGCGGATCACAACCTTCAGGCAATACAAAGAAAGATAAGATTCGGCAAACATCAAGTAGTACTTAGAAGAATAAAGTAAAAGCCCACCCTAGGACAGTTAAATCTAGTTTGAAAAATAAAGATTGTGTTGTTCAACCTAAAGGAACTACTCATATGCAGCATTCCAAGCTTAATGCGAATTCTGAACTTAAATATGTTAAGTGTAATGGTTGCATGCTTTCTGATAATCATGATTTGTGCGTTCTTGATTTTATCAATAATGCGAATGCTCGTAATAAATCTAAATCTATTAAGCAAATTTCAAAGAGAAAAGTTTGCAAACCAACAGGAAAGGTGTTTACAAATATTGGATACATCTGGAGACCTACTGGTCGGATCTTCACTATAGTAGGAAATGCATGCCCTTTAACTAGGAGGCAATACAAAGAAAGATAAGATTCGGAAAACACCAAGTAGTACTTAGAAGAATAAAGTAGAAGCCCACCCTAGGACAGTTAAATCTAGTTTAAAAAATAAAGATTGTGTTGTTCAACCTAAAGGAATTGCTCATATGCAGCATTCCAAGCTTAATGCGAATTCTGAACTTAAATGTGTTAAGTGTAATGGTTGCATGCTTTCTGATAATCATGATTTGTGTGTTCTTGATTTTATCAATAATGTGAATGCTCGTAATAAATCTAAATCTGTTAAGCAAAGTTCAAAGAGAAAAGTTTGGAAACCAACAGGAAAGGTGTTTCTTTTGAAGAATTCCAGCTTTGCATTTAAGTCCTTTTGTTTCATTACTTGTTTCTTTTGTATCATCAAATCTAGAATTACCAACAATCTTCCCCTATTTGATGATGACAAAACAAAACAAACATGTTCTTGTACGAACTTCATCATAAAGCCTTTAATCAAAGCTTCCCCTGAAGTTGAGATCATGGATCTCTCTGAATGAAACAAAAACTTCCCCTTAATTCTGATTTCCTTTGTAACCTGACTATATCACACACATAATAAGCTGTAAATCCATATCTCTGTAATCTTCTTTCCCCTTTTTATAATAATCCAATAGGGGTCCTGTGAAGTAAGCACTTGAATCTTTAAAACTACAAATCATATACTCACTTACTAATCCAGCCTTCTATGTCTAAATTACCCTTCCATGACGCATAATAGAAAATAATTCAAGACAGTAGAAACTTAAATTAGCAGTTCAGTAATGATGACTAGCTAGTAGTAATGAATACCCTTTCACCTCAGTGGTGCATGTACATGGTCCTGTTGGTTAAATACATATTGTCAATCAGCTTCACCTGAATAACCAATATGTTTAAATTTCTTGTCTTCAATTCTGTAGGCTCTATGTAATGATTACTGATGAAGAAAACTAAGTATAACAAACTTGATGCTGAAGTAGAATAACCGAAACTTGTGTCTTATATCTTGTACTATCCACGTGACTCCAAACTCATACGTAGACCAAAGTATAAGTAGATCGGAATCTCTTGACAAAATCCTCAACTATATGAGACACTGAGCACAACAACGTAACTCTTTAAAGTGATAGCAAATGTGAGCATTGAGCACCATAAGAGAAATCACACATTGCTAGATTTTGCAAGTCTTCGTCAACACCATATAAAACGAACAAGTTATCTTTAAACGTTGTAAGCCGTTTAAGATATGATAAGAATACGTACCCGAGTAATTCCACTTCATCGTCAAATAAGTCATAAACAATCATCTCCGTAACTAATTAATTCAAACAATTCAAAAAAAAAACTAGCCTTTTTGTCATTTTAGTTCAATATCAAACAACATTCTGCCTTCCTGCAATCAATTTTTCCCTTGTCTTGTATATGAATATTCAGCCCAAACTTTCAGTGATAAAGTTATCCACTTGCTAGCAGTACTAATACCATACCAACAGTAGCTTTAAGTATATAAGCAGTATTAATCCTGAGAGCACTAAACTTGGCAGCATAAACATATACTAGCAGCATTAAAAATATACGAGCAACACTAAGTTCCTACAAGCAGCATTAATCGTGTATTGGCAGCATTAAGTTGTATTCGAATCCAATCAGCACAAACATGTATTCGAACAACATCAACAAGCAGCATTAAGTCTTGGCAGAACACACGAAGCATAAACCATATAACAAGCAGCAGTACTAAACTGTGTTCTAGCCCAACAACACTAATACGTTAACAAGCAGTATTAACAATAGACTTGGCAGGATTAACGTCTCCTGCTGCTTCATTGTTTCAGCTTTAAACTACTACCAAGACATCTATAATTAGGGTTTCTGGTCATGAACAACAACCAAACAATAATCACCAGGATCAATCCCAAAAGCACATCACTCAATAATGATCCTTAAACATAATAGATGTCCGTGAAACCCTAACAATCAGAAACTCACTCGCATCCAGTTACGTTTATCTGCTTACTTTTATCAAACAGCAACACAATGCCCAAACAACACATAGAATAATAAAACCCTAAAAGCAGATTTACAAAACAACTCACCTTGTATCTTGAGCTCGTCATGATTTGCCACATATAAACCTTTGATGCTTCAAACTTTGTCGATACTTGCTGCTTCTTGGTGTCTAAGAAAACCGAACATCAAGACCTTATTGATGTAAAACTTGATTGATAAGAACCTTCTTCTTCATTGGAATCAATAATTAAGCAGGAAGAAGAATTAAACATTGAATCAATCAGAATCTTTGCAAGAAAAATTTGACACCTTTAATAACTTAACTAGGGTTCATCGTCAACACAAAGTGTGACTCCCTAAATCTAGTTAAGAATCATCCACAGCAACATTCAAGTATACAAATCTAATAAACCAAACCTGGTTGGATAATTGTCTTCCAAGCTTTTCTTTCTTCGTCTTTGCATCATATTGTTAAGAATACAAGGATCTTGTGAGAATATAATCTTTGAATCATAATAACCCTTGAATTTTGTTAACCGAAAACCATACCTTTTGTTTCACTGAATTAGGGTTTGATGAAAAACCCTAATTTATTGAATTTGAATGTTTATCGAAAATTAGAAATTCAATACCTTTTACCTTCATAAATTTGCCAATAAAACCTTGTTGGATCCTAGATCGAGAGCCCCGTGGCTCTGATACCACCTGATAGAACTAAAACATGTGATAGTTCTTAGGATCGTTTAAGCTCAGTTTGATTAGAACTAATATAGGATGAACAATAACAAAGATAACAATATGCAGCGGAATATAAATAAGAACATCAATGTTATTGAACAAGGTTTTATTACCATACGTTTCCACCAAGCCCCAATTCTATATGATCAGTATAGAACGGTTACAACTATTCTATAATAGGATCAATGAAACATTGACCTTGGGGCTACACCAACTAACTAGACGTCTACATTGTTTACACACACACTTTGCACACCCATACGTTTTCTGGTGTTCACAAAACCACACCTAAAACCTAATACCTGATATCTCTTTATATACTAGAGATATTTAGGTTTACAAAGGAATAAGCATAAAGATATTAAATCTTTTAAACATTTAAGTTTATCTTCTGAATCTTTATCTTCATTAAGGTGATCTTTTAGAATCTTTAAAATCTTCCATCTTTTGAAGAATTCCAGCTTTGCATTTAAGTCCTTTTGTTTCATTACTTGTTTCTTTTGTATCATCAAATCTAGAATTCCCAACAATCTTCCCCTATTTGATGATGACAAAACAAACATGTTCTTGTACGAACTTCATCATAAAGCCTTTAATCAAAGCTTCCCATGAAGTTGAGATCATGGATCTCCCTGAATGAAACAAAAATTTCCCCTTAATTCAGATTTCCTTTATAACCTGCTCATATCTACACAACATAATAAGCTGCAATATTCATAGCTCTGTAATCTTCTTCCCCTTTTTGTTATAATCAATAGGGTCTTCGTGAAGATTAGCAATTGAATCTTTAAATATACAAATCATATACTACACTATTAATCCAGCCTTCCAATGTCTCAAAAAATTACCCTACTGACGATAACTTATGACATAATGAATTCAAGAATAGTAGAAACTTAAATTAGCTAAGTAGTAATACATGACTAGCAGGGGTTATTGAAACCTTTTACCTATAGTAGTGCTATGATCATGTCCTAATGGTTATATGTCTTGTCAATATGCTTCCCCTGAAAACCAATGTGTTTACCCCATCATCTTGATCTTCACATTCTGTGGCTTATGAATGATTACTGGAGTGAAGATATACTTTGTATAACAAACTTGATGTTGAAGTAGAATAACCGAAACTTGTGTCTTATATCTTGTACTATCCACGTGACTCTAAACTCATACGTAGACCAAAGTATAAGTAGATCGGTATCTCTTGACAAAAATCCTTAAACTATTAAGACATGTGCAACAACAACACCGAACCTTTAACAGTGATGATAGCAAATGTGAGCATTGAGCACCATAAGAGAAATCACACATTGCTAGATTTTGCAAGTCTTCGTCAACACCATATAAAACGAACAAGTTTATCTTTAAATGGTGTAAAGCGTTTAAAGATATGGATAAGAATACGTACCCGAGTAATTCCACTTCTTCGTCAAAATAAGTCATAATCAATATCGACGTAACTAATTAATTCAAATAATTCAAAAAAAAAACTAGCCTTTTTGTCGTTTTAGTTCAATATCAAATAACATTCTGCCTTCATGCAATCAATTTTTCCCTTGTCTTGTATACGAATATTCAGCCCAAACTTTCAGTGATAAAGCTATCCACTTGCTAGCGGTACTAATACCATACCAACAGTAGCTTTAAGTATATAAGCAGTATTATCTGAGAGCACTAACTTGGTAGCATAAACATTTACTAACAGCATTTAAAAATCTATTCACGAGAAGATCTAAGTTACCTACAAAACAGCAGCTTTAATTGTATAGGCAGCATTAAGTTGTATTTCGAATCCAACAGCAAAACAAGTAATCGGAACAAATCAACATAGCAGATTAAAGTCTTGGCAGAAAATACGAAGAATTAAACCATATAACAAAGCGCAGTTGTACAAAACTGTGTTCTAGCCCCCAACAGCACTAATATGTTAACAAGAGTATTAACTATAGATTGGCAGGATTAACGTCCTCTGCTGCTTTATTGTTTCTGCTTTAAACTATACCATGACATTATTAATTAGGGTTTTTGGTCATGAACAACAACCAAACAATATCTCAGATAATCCCAAAAGCACATCACTCAATAATGATCCTTAAACATAATAGATGTCCGTGAAACCCTAACAATCAAAAACTCACTCGCATCCGGTTACATTTATCTGCTTACTTTTATCAAATCAAGCAACATAATGCCCAAACAAACAATAGAATAATAAAACCCTAAAAGCAGATTTACAAAACAACTCACCTTGTATCTTGAGCTCGTTATGATTTGCCACATATAAACCTTTGATGCTTCAAACTTTATCGATACTTACTGCTTCTTGGTGTCTAAGAAAACTGAACATCAAAACCTTATTGATGTAAAACTTGATTGATAAGAACCTTCTTCTTCATTGGAATCAATAATTAAGAAGGAAGAAGAATTAAATTGTATCAATTCGAATCTTGTGCAAGAAAAATTCGACACCTTCTTTTAATAACTTAATAGGGTTCATCTCAACATAAAGGTGTGAATCCCCAAATCTAGTTAAGATTCGTCCACAACAACATTCAAGCATACTAAATCTAATTAAAACCAAACCTGGTTGGATAATTGTCTTCCAAGCTTTTCTTTCTTCGTCTTTGCATCATATTGTTAAGAATATAAGGATCTTGTGAGAATATAAACTTTGAATCATAATAACCCTTGAATTTTGTTAACCGAAAACCATGCCTTTTGTTTCACCGAATTAGGGTTTGATGAAAAACCATAATTCACCAAATTTGAATGTTTATTGAAAATTAGAAATTCAATACCTTTTACCTTCATAAATTCGCCAATAAAACCTTGTTAGATCCTAGATCGAGAGCCCCGTGGCTTGATACAAAACCCTCTTTTGGGGTTGGGTATAGAAATAAAACATGTGATAGTTCTTTTGGACGTTTAAGCTCAGTTTGATTAGAACTAATCTAGGATGAGCAATAACAAAGATAACAAAATGCAGCGAAATATAAATAAGAACATCAATGTTATTGAACAAGGTTTTATTACCATACATTTCCACCAAGCCCCAATTTGATATGATCACTATAGAACAATTACAACTAATCTATATCGAGGACTCATGAAACATTTGTCTTGGGGCTACACAACCAAATAGTCGTCTACTATTGTTTACATTCACTCTTTGCACACCCATCATGTTCTAGGTGTTCACCAAAACTACACCTAATACCTAATACCTGATATCTCTTTATATACTAGAGATATTTAGGTTTACAAAGGAATAAGCATAAAGATATTAAATCTTTTAAATATTTAAGTTTATCTTTTGAATCTTTATCTTCATTAAGGTGATCTTTTAGAATCTTTAAAATCTTCCATCTTTTGAAGAATTCCAGCTTTGCGTTTAAGTCCTTTTGTTTCATTACTTGTTTCTTTTGTATCATCAAATCTAGAATTCCCAACATCAATGATGTGAATGCTTGTAAAAATAAATCTATTAAGAAAAGTTCAAAGAGAAAAGTTTGGAAACCAACAGGAAAAGTGTTCACATATATTGGATACACTTGGAGACCTACTGGTCAGAACTTCACTATAGTAGGATATGCATGCCTTTAACTAGGGATTACCAAAATGCCTGAGTGACCCTTAGGGAAAACTAACTGCTCCTAGAAACTGATACATCTAAGCCTATTTTAATATTGGTTTACTCAAGGAATCCTAGGAAATCTAAAACTAATGTTCTTGTTAGCAAACCTAAGATTATTAAATCTATACATACTAACAACAAGGAACCTAATAAATCTTAGGGATCTATAGTTTCTGATGTTCCATCTTCCTCTCTTGATGAATGCAGGTCATCCAAATTGTTCTTTGGTATTTGGAATCCGGCTGCTCCAAGCATATGACCGGAGATCGCTCTCAGCTTACCAATTTTGTCAATACTGTAAAATTCAGAAATGTTCACATGGCAAAGATATTAGGATATGGTGATTATCAGTTTGGGAATGTTATAATCTCAAGGGTTTACTACGTGGAAGGACTTGGACATAACTTATTCTCCATTAGGCAATTCTGTGATTCGAACCTGGAAGTTGCTTTTCGTCAACACACATGCTTCATTCGTTATCTAGAAGGTGTTGATCTATTGACTGGATCTTGAGGCAACAATCTATATACACTGTCTCTTGGAGATATGATGGCGTCCTCTCCTATATGTCTCTTGTCAAAGGCCTCAAAGACTAAGTCATGGCTATGGCACCGACGTCTGTCTCATCTAAACTTTGGTGCAATCAACCATTTAGCTAGACACGGTCTTGTGAGAGGTCTCCTTAAGCTAAAATTTGAAAAGGACCATCTGTGTTCTGCGTATGCAATGGGCAAAAGTAAGAAGAAATCCCACAAACCTAAATCTGAAGATACCAACCAAGAAAAACTCTATCTTTTGCACATGGATCTTTGTGGCCCAATGCGTGTCGCAAGTGTTAATGGAAAGAAGTACATCCTCGTCATTGTCGATGATTACTCTTGATTTACATGGGTAAAGTGCTTAAGGTCAAAAGATGAAGCTCCAGATTTCATAATCAAGTTTCTCAAGATGATTCAACTGCGGCTTAAGGCACTTGTCTGACGAATCAGAACAGATAATGGAACTAAATTTGTTAATCAAACTTTGCGTGAATATTATGAGAATGTTGGAATCTCTCATGAAACATCCGTTGCTCGCTCTCCATAATAAAATGGTGTCGTTGAAAGATGTAATCGTACGCTAATTGAAGCTGCCCATACAATGTTGATTTATGCAAAAGCTTCGTTATTCTTATGGGCAGAAGCAGTTGCTACCGCATGTTATTCCCAAAATCAAATCATTTCGAAATTACAACCAACGTACAACTCGAATCATCAAAATAATTCATGTAGATTTTGATAAGCTGATAGCTATGGCTTCTGAACACAGCAGTTTAGAACCCGCACTTTATAAAATGACTCCTGCAACAATCAGTTTAGGACTTATGCCAAACCCTCCTCCGTCAACATCGTTTGTACCACATTCAAGAACTGATTGGGATCTTTTGTTTCAACCATTGTTTGATGAATTACTCAACCCTCTATCAAGTGTTGATCGCCCAGCCCCTGAAGTTAATTCTCTAATTGCTGAAGTAGTAGCTTCAGAACCCGCTGCATCAACCGGTTCACCTTCCTCAACAACTTTTGACCAAGATGCACCATCACCTAGTAACTCACAAACAACACCCAAAACTCAATCTCTTCTCATTTCTAACGATGTTGAAGAAGAGAATCACGACTTAGATGTTGCACACATGAATAACGATCCATTCTTTGGCATTCTAATTCTAGAAAATGATTCTGAAGCATCTTCTTCTTCGGATGTTATTCCCACCATTGTACACACTGCTGCTCCTAACTCAGAACACATTACCAAATGGACCAAGGATCATCCTTTAGACAACATCATCGGTGAACTCGGAAGACCTGTTTCCACAAGACTCCAACTCCATGAACAAGCTTTATTTTGTTACTATGATGCTTTTCTCTCATCAGTTGAACTTAAGACTTATAAAGACGCATTAACTCAATTTATCCCTAGTAGCTAGAAAGGAAAACCCATGTAAACCTCTATAATTAGCTTGTACAACTAGGAATACATTTTCGTTATTAAGGCTTTGTTACAAATGTTGGACCAAACTATGTCCTTTGTAACTAACGGGATAGGAAGATGATGATCTCCTCTTGTCCTCCGCCGACGGGGGTGGGGGGGGGATGTAGAGTTAATTGCAAAGGGGGGGAGGAGGCAGCCGTGGGTAAGGGTTGGGACTGTGGGTCGGGGGCAAGGGGGACCTTTACAGGGGGGGTGTATTTTGTGGGTTTTATTTTTTTATATGTTAAAGTATATTATAAGCCGGGGGTTTTTAGTCTCTGTGAGTATGTGATGGATAGATTGTTGTTTTCATCATTTTTATTTTCTTTGTCTTATTTGCTTTACACAGAATAAAAAAACATTATATAGCTTACTTGCATAGCATTATATTATTTCTTTATAAGAAAAGGGGGAAAAAATGAAGGAAATAGAAAAGTTGAAAATGTGCATTAGGGAGAAAACTTATTCTTCCTTTTTCTTATTCTTTTTTTTTTTTCTTTCCTCTTTCTTTTACTTTTATTGAAAGAAAGAGGGAAAAGGAAAAGGGGGAAAAATTTTTATTTATAAGAAGTTCAAGGGAGATCACACTTAAACTTACTTTTGTATTTAATCGTTCATAAACAACTTCTGTAAGAATTATGAGTTTTCCATCCATGATTATCTTTATTAATTCTTGCTTTGTTGTTGCCATGAGCGGCTAAGCACTTCAAGTAATGGCCTAGTCATGAATTTACTATCGTTAGAAAAAAATTACACGTTTCGTCCCTATGGTTTATACCAAACATCAAGTTTCGTCCCTATTTCATTTTAAATACACTAGCCGTCCCTAATTTTGAAACTTGTAACCCTGACCGTCCCTATTGTGGATGGTCGTTAACTTTTTTCGTTAAGTCTCTTGAGTGGAAGGGTAAGGTCATCTTTTCATGCTATTTTATTTTCTCTTTACTATTGGATTTTTTATTT
This sequence comes from Tanacetum coccineum, assembly GCA_026074375.1. Lineage (NCBI taxonomy): Eukaryota > Viridiplantae > Streptophyta > Magnoliopsida > Asterales > Asteraceae > Tanacetum > Tanacetum coccineum. Next base: position 15,238 of record BQNB010063964.1, on the reverse strand, counting down.
AATAGCCCAACTCACCTTATCACTAACTTGATATAGCCCCCAGTTTTATTACTTCCAAAACAGAAATCCATTTTCATAAAAAAATACACCCTTATCTTCTTTCCCAAAACACCAAGAACATTCACAATCATATTGCAACCACACCTTTTCACTTTCAATCTTCTTCATTTTCGTTTTTTGTTTTCTCTCTACTAGTGGATAAAAATGGTGATCAATATAAATATAGATGCTACTTACTTATTCCATCAAACTTAATATTTCTCTCATCTCTCCATATCTTCTCCACCCAACACCATATCTAACCATCACCATCCTTCATTAAACCTCAAAACAGATCCAATAACATGTCATTTCACTCAAGCACCACCACCAACTCCGACACCATATTCTGCCGCAACAACCATATATCAACCATTTAGGGTTTTCATGGTGCTATAGATCTTGTAGTTGGTGGTTGAAAAAAACGTGTTTGGTTTCAAACGGGTATTGATGGGTTTTTTGAAAAAACGTGTTTGGTTTCCAAAATGGGTATTGATGGGAGGTGATGTGTGTGTGCTTCGCGTGTGCTGATTTGTTTTGCTTGTTGTGACAACAATTGTTTATTGTGGATGATTGGTTGCAGCAATGATCAATATCAATACAAAATCCAAAAAACTTGGTTTGGCCCAAGAAGATCCAGTGGTTTCAAAAACTTGTACCCCGCACTTCTCCTCTCTATGGTCATCCAAAGTAAAAACATATGGGCTGTTGACTTTGTTATGCTTTTTTTATCAAGCATGCATGATAAACGAAGTGGAAGTCATTGTTTATATTGTTATTTTAGTTGAAGGTCTTGTAGGATTATTTGGTCATTATTTGTTGAAACTTTTGATCCTCAAAGTTTTGGGAAAATCCCCCGTTATGAGTTAAAAAGTAAGCGTTGGTGGTTTTTGCTCGTTTGTTCTGGGATTTTTAAAAAGTTCTTAGTGTTAACATATATGGTTGTTAAAGAACCTATATAACCCTATGATTGTTTGTTAGTATTGTATTGGTCGTGGTATGTTCCGGGAGCCACGGGTGTGGCAGGTTGGGTATGGTGGTTGAGAGGGGGGAGTGGGTTGTGGTGGGTTGGGGTAAGGAGCGGTAGGGGGGCGGACCTTTGGTAATTGTTGTGTTTGTTTTGAAGATTTGCGTTATGGTTTCTGAAATTAAATTTACGTCTAAAAGGAATTGTGGCAAGGTAGGAATTTATGAGTGGGTTATGTAACGAGGGATGGGTGGGTTCTAGATGTGATAATCTGGTAAGGCGAGTGTGAAGTAAGGGGAATTTTTGTAAGGGGTTATGCAAATATAGTAGGTTGATAAAAAAGTGTATTAGGATGTTTGTTAGGGGTGAGATAAGGAAATGAAGATAGAAGACTGAGTGGTTGCATATATCATTAAGCGGGTAGTGTATCAATAGTTTTGATGGTGTAATAAAAATAAATTTCAATGGATATGATTGGTTTAGTTTATGAAATATCTTTAGATTATTATTAAAATATTATAGTGTACTCTGAACAGGTTTTTCACAGGTTAACTTAAGAAATAAATCACCATTAGCCATATCAGAATAGCCGTATTAATTACTGAATGTATTTAGTCATAATACTTAATTATATACTAATGTAGATCTTGTGTTCAACCGGAATTAGGATAACAAAGACATAATAAATGGATTTTGTTATACTTAAGAATTTTGAGGAAAAATATTGCATTTTACATCATCATGGTATTCTGATTTCTAACTTGACAAAAATGTAATTTTAAATGGATCCAAATCCATATAGGAATAACATATAAAAAACATTGTTAAATTACCTTGGTCAATATAAACTTATTGGGCAATTGGTTTTCTATGTTTTATATTGAATTTCTTTCATTATTATATTAACTGGAATTTTTGTCATAAAATAATAATAAATATAATTAATAATTGACTTAATTTTTAGGCTTAATGTATAATTTTGTAGAGTTTTATTTTTTAAATTTTGTTAAATTACTACTAATACATTAATAAAATCATTATTCTTACATCACAATTTTTAATTAATTTTGTTATACTATACTAATGTGTATTAAGTCTAAGTAAACTTTTCTTTTAAAAAAATTTGTAATATTGGTTACAATTTTTTATTATACTTGCGAGTTTTTTAATAAAAATTATTTTTAAGTAAAAATTTAATTTTTGGAGAGAAGTGGAGGGTACTGCGTGGAGTTGCTGGATGGGAACGGCTAGCTAGGTACGGTTTACGGGTATTGAGTGTGGGGGGTAATGGTTATGGAGTGGAGGAATTGGGATGAGTGGGCGTATGGGGGGGCGGTTGTGGGTAATGTGGAATTTATGGCTGTGGGTAATGTTGGGTGGTAAGAAGGTATCTGGTATGGCTATGATTGTGGGGATGCGAGCATTAATGATTGGGGTTATATGAGTTTAGGGCAGGGGAGAGGTATGAGGGTTGATTTATATCTAGACGGGTAGTTCTGGCTGTGGCGGGCATAGGGTGACTGGACGTGTGATAGTGAAAGGGGCGATAGTTGGCGATATAGAAAGGGGTGAATGGTAGGGTGAAATGGGGATAGGCGGGTGTGGGGGGGGTGGTGGCAGGGGAAGCTTATGATCGGTGATATATTGCGGTGAATGTAGGTTTGAAGTGGGCATGTTATGGAGGGAACGGAAGGTGTGCGAGGTAATGGGGGGGGGCGCGGTTGAGTAGTGGTTGTGGTATATTATGGAATATATTGGGTATGGGGGGTGTTGGGGGGATGGCAGGGTGGGTCAAGTAGTGGACGGGAAGGAGGGTGAATGGTGTTATATTAGAAGTGGTACTTAAGGGTAGGTAAGAGAAGGTGAAGAGGGGACTTGTGGGGGTATAGGGGGGGGAGGGGATATGAGGCGTTCGTTATACGGAAAAAGACGTGTGGTGCGTGGGGGGGTTTGTAAGTGTATGTACAGGTTGGGCGAGGATGGTAATCGAATAAGATTGTAAAAGGAGAGTAGGATATATACGTGAGTAGGAGCTGGGGGGATTATATGATGTGTGGATTAAAGTAGGGGGCGTTATAGCTAGTGAGATAATGAGGGTATGGTTTCGGGGTGGATGGAGCTAGGGTGGATGATAGTGGGATTTATGAGAGGGTAAGGTAAATGGGTTAGGGGGGTGTTATGGAAATGGGTTATAGAGGGTTGGGGGATAGTTGGCGCGATATGAGTTGGATGGAGGGGGGGGGTGTTGGATAAATGGGTTGGGTATCGAGGTCTGACGTGTGAGATAATTTAGGGTGCGTGCAGGGATCAAATTTTTGGTTAGTATGGTTGGGATATTAAATTATGTTTGGTTTTTTTTATTTTTTACCTTATTTGGGGTGGGGAGAATTATTTTTTTATTTGTTTAGATTGTGAATGTTGATGTTTTTTTTTTATGTAATTATTTTAATAGTAAAAGCTTTTTTTTTTCACAAGTTATTGATTTTTGTTTTATTTTTTCCTTTTCTTTATTATTTTTGAAAACCCCGTTATGAGATAAAAGTAGCGATGGTGGTTTGCTCGTACGTTATGGGATTTTTAAAGATCTGTTAACATATATGTTAAAGAACCAATAAACCCATGATCTGTTAGTAATGATGGTCGTGGTTGTTCGTGAGCCACGGTGGCGGTTTGAGTAAGATGGGGGTGTTGTTGTGGTTTGTTGTTAAGGGCTGGTGGCGGCCAATGGCGATTGAGGTTGTGGGTTGATGTTAAAGATGATGATATTAGTTATTGATGTGGTTTTATGTGTGTGTGTGTATGTTTTTATAAATCTAGAAACATGTGTAGATGATTATTTCTAGATCTAAAGTGTTTGAGGTTTTGTGTTTATGGTTTTTATGTGTGATTGCAGAAGTAGATTTTACTGTGTGCATAAACATTTGTAGATTTGAAAAAGTGTACAAAAGAGATGAAGATGAGTATTATAAAATTGGAGGTTAGGGGTGGGTGAGTTTATTAAATAAAAAGTGACAGGGATGAAGTAAATGTATGGAAAAGACACCATTACCCCTCCACTCATGAGACTTAACAAAAAAACTAACGGCCATTCAAAATAGGGACGGCCAACGTTACAAGTGTCAAAATTAGGGACGGCTAGTGTATTTAAAATGAAATAGGGATGAAACTTGATTTTGGTATAAACCATAGGGACGAAACGTGTAATTTTTTCCTATCGTTATAATATTTGTTTCCTATTAGATCATGGTTTCGTTGGATATCCTTTTGACTATCGTGTAACCCTGGGTTTTGGTAGTATTGCGGGTGGTTTAGATCATGTTAATCCTATTATTAGATTACCACTTAAACATAAGATTAGCAGGCTACTAGGTAAAGATGATCATTCTAACCCTAGTGTAGGAACTAACCCTGTTACCGCCTCTATCACTTAATATACTTAAAAAGCACAGGAACTCTTTTAGAGAGGGTTAATAATCTGTATAGGTTATTAGACTAGTTCTTAGGATAGTTGGGATTAATCACTATGATCTGGCTGCCCTACCGTCCTGACTTTCGGGGGATTCAAGATCGCAGGAATTATAGGGCAGACTAAAGATATCTATTCAGGTCTGTCGACTTTAGAAACCACTAATGAAACCATGGTGTAACATTGCACATGAAAACATAGTTATAACGGTGGTAATGGAATGACTAGGCTAGCACGCTTTTCTCCCTGATATCTTCTACTACTTTTTATTTTTCGCATATTTACTTTCCTGTTATTTTCATAAATCAATCTTAAAACCATTTTCAAACGTGACAATTCAAATTAAAACTAATTAACACTTAACTCTTGGGACGACCTCAGATTTACCATCTCTACACTACTCACGATCGAGTTCTCTGCTCGTTAGTGCGTTTGTTAGGTGAATCGAGTTTTATAACTTTATAACTTGAATATAATATATTTTAAAATAAAATACGCATCATTACCACAACCCTCACATCAAGTTTTTAGCGTCGTTGGTGGAGAATAGTTAGGTTTCGAATTTTATCTAGCTTAGGTCTACTCGCTTGATTCCTATCAAGTGAGATTTTATTTTCTGTCAATTAGCTTTCTTTAGTCTATCTTTTCTTTGTGTTATTTGTTTTGTAAAATCTTTTCGTTGACCTCCATGGGAGACGAAAATCCTATCCGTATCCTAGGAGACTATTCCAGACCCACCCACGAGGGCTATCGAAACACCATTGAGCTCCCCGATGGGAACAATGTGGTGCCTCTGCGATCCGACACCATCCGATTGGTGTAAAACAGATGCTCTTTCCACGGACTTCAGTCCGAGGATCCAAATCAACATCTTAAGGATTTTCTAAAACTAGTGGACTCACTTGACCTTAATGTTGCAAATAAGGAAAGGGTGTGCCTGCGTTTATTTCAATTTTCCCTTCACGATCAAGCTAGCAATTGGCTTGAACGTCTTCCTGCAGGATCCATCTCCATCTGGGAGGATCTTACTACTCATTTCTTTGCTCAATTCTTTCCACCGAGAAGGACTGCAAAACTTTAAAATGACATCCTGATGTTCCAACAACATCAAGGTGAATATCTTTCTGAAGCATGGACTCGTTTTAAGGACTTACTCCAAAAAGTCCCTTATCATGGCATCGATCTCTGGCTCCAAGTACAAATATTTTACAACCGCATCGATCACACCCTGATTGGTGGTTTTTACACTATATATATAATATATAATAAAATATAAAATATATATAAGTCTAAAAATCAACAAGATCAATAAAACCGAGAAGTAGTATAGAGTGTTCCCGGGTCGTTTATCCCCAACGAGGCTGGAATGGAAAATCGATACAGTCGAAGATTTGAGTTTGAAGGAAGGAATTGATTTGAGAGATTGAAAAAGTCAAATTAGATAATAACAAACTAAAACGTTTAAGAAAATCCTAAAAATTACTAAATTAAGCTGAAAAACGGGAGCACGAATCCCGAACAAAGGGGGAAAAACCTAAAATCTTTAAAAATAACCCTACGAAGAAATTTTCACTTCTAAACTACTCTACGGGACAAATAACGAAGAATGAAAAAGACTAGACCGAAAACGGAGTTTGTTTGACCCAAAAACGAGTCAAGACAAAAAACCGCACCCGGACCGTTCTTTTAAAAAAAGAAAAGTTGTAAAAATGACCCTACGAAAATTTTTGTATTTTTCCTACAAACTATATGACAAAAGAAAATTTTCTAAAAAAGCAAAATATTTTTTTGATAATTTTTGTATTTTTTATGAATTTTTAAAAGTTTTAACTAAATTAAATTATAAAAAATAGTAAATGATTACGAAAAATTCTGAAAATTTTATACAAAATACTTTAATCTATAACAATCCTAAGAAAAATAAGAAACAAAAGTCAGCTTAATAAATAAGCCCCGAAATAAGCTTCAACAGCTTATAAGCTTATGAGCTCAAAAAGTGTATAAGATTGCAAACCCTTGGGACTATGACAGAAAAGTCCCAAGGGCGCAGCGGTGAGGTGTGTTATAGAAAGGGGGATCGTATCGAGAGGTCACGGGTTCGAGTCTTGCTCACCCGGACCTCTTGTCTTTCCCCCTTTTTTATTTTTCCTAAAAGTCTAGGGTAGAAATTGTAAAAGAGGAAAGTAAAGGGTAGGCGGGTAAACTATGGTGAATTTACACTTCAGTTAAAACGGGTACCCCTATACTATTGAAAAATTACAAAACCAACCCTACGATCTAGCTTATTTTGGCTTATTGAAAAAGTGAGTTTTAGCAAAAACTCAAAACTAAAAAGTTATAAAAGAGCTTATTCTCCACAACTTTAATAAAAGCTCTTACTACTTTAAACAACAGAATAAGCTAAAAAACTAGCTTTTTGAAACTGTTCACAGAAACTAGGACTTTTTCTAGCTTTTTCACACTTTGGCTTATTTCTAGCTTTTTACTAAATGAAAATGAAAACTAAAAGATGCTAAATAGAGCTTAAGATGTATACTAGGGATTTCTAAAAAGAAATAAGCTAAGTGTTAACAAAAATAACAAGAAATATAATATTGAAAAGTGCAAGTTTCAGCTTTTTGACTGATTTTAAGCTAAACCTAATAAGCTATCTAGCTTATTTCTAAATCCTAAAAGCTAACTTTTGCCCATGAATTTTGCATATATAACATCTTGCTCTTCTTTCTTTCTGAGTACTAGCACTTCTTTCTCCATGATCTCTGGCCTTTGCAGATACCTTTGAAGCATTAAAGGCTTCAACTTCTTTCATCTTTTTCCACAAACATCCCACCCCCCTCCCCTTGCTTTCAGGGACCAAAATCTTCTTTCTGCTATTGCCTGGAAAACATTTTTTGTGGTGCTCATTCCTGGGTGGCATGTATCTCCATGTGATTCCTATTTTGATCACTGTTGTGAATTGGCTTCACCCCATTCTCGTGCCTTGGCTTCCTGATACCACTTTGGACAGGTTTGGTAATGAAGACCAAATCTTGTTGATGATCGCCGTTTGTAATTTCACCATAAATGTTAAAAACCAATGAAACAATGTTTGGAATATAAGATTAGTAAACAAAGAACTTTTATCAGTGAATGGATAATTGTTTACAGACTCTATGACTCATATATATACTAACCTAAAACGACATGATAGTTACACATGAACCATTGTGTCGTTTTATAACTGCCCATAACTTACATTAACTATAACTACCATAACTGCTTATTTGTTAACTGTCACATAATGGGTGTTTGGGTTAACTGTTTTGACCCAAGACTTCTAACCCATTGCAGCCAACAAATTCGACCCATAAACTATAAACTATATACATATTAGACTTTGGCATATAATGAAATTAAATGGACTATAATTATTGCAACATGTACATGAAGCTAAGCGATCTACGGATTAAGTTTTGCATATGTGTGTGTAAGTGGAACCTAATCATTTATTTAATTCACAGGTAACGGCCATAGAAAAGCTTATTCGAAGACTAAGTTTGGTAGAACTTGAAATAGCGACTAATCAGTTTGACAATCGAAGCATAATTGGCTATGGAAACATGGGAATCATGTACAAGGCTGTCTTTCCAGACGGAGTACTACTTGCTGTCAAAATGCTCCATGAGTTTGACAGCTTTGAGAGAGAGTACTTCATAGAAATTAACATTTTAGGAAGATTGCAGCAGACTAATTTAATACCACTGCTAGGTTTTTGCTATGCCAGGGAGAAGAAATTTCTACTCTACAAATACATGAATAATGGTAGCCTTCATCAGTGGCTGCATTGTAAGTCACAAGTGGATGCTAAGAAGATGGGGTAGACTTTAAGGTTTAAAGATCGCCAAAGGGAAAGCACGAGGAACTTGCAGGTTGCAGCAAGCTGCATTCAAGCAAAGAGAAGATGGGAAATATAATCATAGCTTCAAGTGTATCAAGTATGCTTGCCATCGGGAAATATCAAGAAACAAAACTTCTAGTAATTCATGCACGGATGTAGAAGATAATGCAGGAGACATGTAGCATCACGGGTAGAATTCTACTCCTTGCTCCTAACAGATGAAAATAACATGTTCGCACCAAGCCACACATGCATCCTTATCTTAGTTCCATGTTCTATCAAACTCTAATTAACTCTCATTTAATACTTCTTGTCGTTTACTTTTGAATCAGACCAAAAACATGTAGTTCCATAATAATCCATGACTATTTTAAATTAACGACAATTGTTCATATGTCGCTTTCATGTCGCTGCTTGCGTCGTTAACTAAATCGTTGTTTATGTCAGTATGTCGCCAGATGAGCAGCCATACCCGTTTTTTACGTTGTTTATACCGATTCACATTTACCCCAACACTAAATCAACTGACTTTTCTTATTCTATACCGTAATTGAGTCGTTAATTCCCTCCTAACTCACATTGTGATTAGGATCGTTACTCGACGTCACTATTTATGTCCCATTTGTTTCCGGTTCCAATCTAAGAACTAAAACAATCTTATATCATAAGAAACAAAACATTAGCAATGCTATTCAACCAGTTCATCATTACAATCAAACTTTATAAATTGTGTAGGTTAACAAAAGTAAACTCCATACAACTAGAATGATAGTATCCACTGAGGTTTATGGTTCCATATAGTGCAAACTAAAACAATTGTATATCATATTCATGTTTCATGCGGGTTGATTTCGAATCGCATCTAGAAGTTTTGAGTTTACCTTCCCATTTCTTGAGAAACACCTTTCCCACTTCTTATGCAAATGCTCTCCCCACTTTCATGAGATACAATTCTTCTTAGTCGCTACTTGATGATTGTGCTTTCACAACATTTTTTTGAATCTGCTTCTTGTGTAGTTTTTTAATTTTTAACTCAGTCTTGATAAGGTTCTGCTCAAGTCTAACCGTATCTAGGTCTTGAAATGGGTCTTTATTATGCTCTTCAATACTCTGTTGGCGAGCATATCTATCACTATGTCCAACTCCGTAAGCTGTCTCATTCTTTGATCCAACATGTTCAAACCATTTAGGGAAATGTTTTAGCTTTCAAACCATTTGGGGAATGTTTTTTGCACCACCATTCCCCCAAATCAAGAGTCATGGACACCATGTTTTTCATTATAACTTTCCTGAAAACAAATACAAACAGGTCACTTTAATAAACATACACAAATAAGTCAAATACTTTATGCAAATGACAAACACCCTCAAAGGATACATTAAGTAGTCACAAGCATTTTGAGTATATGCAAACTACATTATCGGACCCATTTTGACCCAAATTCATACCAGTATGTTTCCACTATATTCAAATTACACTATTGGACCCACTTGTACTTTGTTAGTTTTCGGTTATCAGTTAGCCACATTACATTTAATTACAGACAACTTGTTTTCATAATTAATATATGCATTAAGAAAAAGGTTGTATCGAAATAAAACTTACCCATGTTACTTTTGATGCATCGTCAACAAACATCTTCTTCTTGTTCTGATGCACACGAAGAAAGAGTTCAAAAGCACTAGGATCTCGAGCGAGTTCTTCTCGCTAAACAAGTTAAACAATCAAAAACCAAAAACTTAACAGTCTGTAACAAACAAACATAATAATATCATACTGAGTTCACACGATCATAAACAAAACGCTATATCTATCAAACGCACTAATTGACTCGTCTATACTCAAAACCTACTTATTGTCAATATAACATTGAGTAGTCATTCAATCATAACTCGAGACTAGAACCTTAGCGCAAATCAAGCGCGAAGCTCATACCACTCAAATCTAAAAAATGCTAACTAAGCACTCTTTCTTCTTTTGAGCGCGCGCGCGAAAACTATGTTCAAATAGCGCGTTATTCCTTCTATTCCGATAAAAGACTTTCTAAACTAACAACTAGAAATAAGAAATCAAAAAGAATTTAAACTAAAAATCTAAAGAGCTTCTATACTACTTTGGCAGGTTCAAATAAGCTAACCTAAAAGCTTATAATTGAAATTTAAATGATGAAATTTAAAAAGCTCATGGACTACTAGTTCAATGCTAATTTCTACACCATAACTCCTAATTTTGAATGTTTAAAAAGAGACTAGAAATCTAACAGCAACAACATCAGCAGTAACTGATGTTGCTGATGTACTTGACCAAAATACCTAAATGCAATCTAAATTTCTCAGTTTAAAACTCTTTAAACTAACTATCTAGGTGTATCTAAACTTGTATTAAGCTATGCTTAAACTCTAGAATGCTAAAAATTACTAAACTCTACAACTAATTATACTTTTAATCCTGCCCTGGTGCTAAACTCAAATTTTTGAGCTTTAAACTTGGAATTTCTACTAACTAACTTTTAAAAACTATTCTAAACTTGGTAAAATGACTAAACTCAGCTAAATGAAAGAATTTGACAGATTGTTATTGACTTTAAAAGTCAAATAAAGCTTACCCCAAACACCCCTTCACCAATTCTGTCATAACTAAAATTCACTTAAAATCTATTTAAGAGCTAAGATAGCTAAAACATTTTATCTACTCATACTAGAAATCACCTAATTAAGCTACTTTAAAACTAAAACCTACAGCTTATGTGTGAAGATAAGCTACTTTCTCTCCTAAGCTATTAGACTTAATAATGACAGAATTGAATATCTAAATTCTTAATGAACTAAATCTATAACAACTCAATTCATTTGCATCTCTAAGCTAACTAAACTAATCTAAACACAATTAAACACAAATAAGAACAAAGACATAAGCTAATTGAGTAGCTAAATTTAAGCTAAAATGAAATGTTCAAGTTAAAACCTGGAAATTGAATGTCTCAGAATCTAGCCACTCTATCTGAATGAGTGGCTTTAAAAACATGATCCTATTGGCTCCCTAGCCTCTATACCTTGAGCTATAAGCTCAATAAGCTTTTGTTAGCTTATTACTCCTTGTAGCTTTCAAAATGAACCCAATGAACTCACATGATCATGTTTTGATTTGAACTAAACAAAACTAGTAAATGAATGACTTTTTAACAAATTTTAAACTGAATTTGAGCTTATGAACAAGAATAAGCTCAAATGAGCTTATGAGAGCTTCTTAAGGTAAAACAGCTTAGAATTGAAATCAAAGCACTAAGAAACTTGAAAACAAGGTTATATGGCTCAAAATAGTAAAGTACAAGCTAGAAGTTACAAAGTACAAGAATTAAAACTTAATTTGAAAATCGTAAAAGAAAAAAGCTTAAAAATACAGGGAATTACAAACTGAAAATTAAAACTAACTCCCTTGAACCTCTGTCTTCTTCTTCTTTTATAAGCTGGGCAGCTTCTTTGTTATGTGTTTGTTGTGTTAGTTTACCCAGGGATTTTTGAGGTGCAGGGTAAAAGGGGGAAGGCAAACCCGTGAGTTTGCTTGTGGGGGAAAAAGGCGGGAAAAACGGGTTATAAAAAGAAGGTGACAGGGCGTGGGTTTGGGTAAATGGCAAAGTTGGTCCTTGATGGTGTTATGTTCGATTGCACAATTCGTCCTTGTTGTCAAATAACTTTGGGGACTTGGCAAAACAAGTCCCCAAGAGTTATATGACAAATTGCACCACAAGTCCTTTTGTGTACAAGTCTTTGCCATTGGCAGAAATGCCCCTTGTGGTTTCATTTTCCAAATTGGCAGATTTGGCCCTCCTCTTTATTTTCTCTTAATTTCTTTTATAAATACAAGTTTA
>BQNB010063963.1:0-35491 GCA_026074375.1 Tanacetum coccineum | reverse complement strand
ATGAGGCATAGTATGAAAATGTTGGCCAAAGACACAAGATCGCAAGATGGCATAGACGATAAAGACAATGACAAAGGCTCAAAGTCAAGATCGCAAAGCATGAAGGAACAAACCTACAACAAAGAACAAAGAAAAAGACCAAGACCACATGAGCTTAACGACAAAAGCAATCTCATTGATCTCATAAAGGAGTGTCATCAATGAACTCACTTCGGGGGAGATTGTTAGCCTCAAAATATTGAGCCGAACTGGAAGTTCGTTCATTACGTGTACGAGTCTCGGTCATTTAATTAGTTAATGTTGTAATAGTATAATATCGGGAATCGGGCTTGATAGTTAATCTAATCTTGTATATGTTTCGGGTTTAATCCCAAGCAAAACCCGAGCCCGGGTCCTAGTTAAATATCCCGGGCATCATTTAACGTGATGGGGTATATAAACTCTTTTCTATATAGAAAAGAGTTAGTTGTTCATTTCTAAAATTATATCTTTTTCCTTTTCCTAAACTCTCTCATCTCTCTCTCTCTTCTTTCTCTCTCTACAAAAACAACTCATTCTCTTTTTCTCTTTTCTAGTTCGATTCGTGATTATTAAATATGTTATGAAGTGATTACGGGATCCTACATCACCTCTAGAATTATGTTAGACCGTGATCAAGCCTTCCCAACCTATTCCCCTAGAGAACGATAACAACCCTCGAGTCTTGCCTTATACTACACTGCAATGATTAGGTACACTGCTTAGGAGATTGTAAAACTTCCTGTGAAGCCTTTGCAACCCTCACATCAAGTTTTTGGCCCCGCTGCGTGGGGAATAGTTAGGTTTCGATCATAATTTAACTTAGTTCTACTCACTTGAATCCTTTCAAGAGAGAATTTAATTTTGTATATTAGCTTTCTTGTAGTCTATATTTTCTTTGTGTTAATTGTTTCATAATCAATTATCGTCAACCACTATGGGAGACACAAATCTTATCTGTACTATTGGAGATTACTCCAAACCTAGCCACGAGGGCTATAGGAATACCATTGAGCTCTCCGTAGGGAACAATGTGGTACCTCTTCAACCCGACACCATCCGGTTGGTGCAAAACGGATGCTTATTCCACGGACTTCAGTCCAAGGATCCAAACCAACACCTCAAGGATTTCTTAAAACTTGTGGACTCATTTGACCTTGACTGTGAAAACAGGGAAAGAACATGCCTGCGTTTATTTCAATTTTCACTTCGCGATCAAGCTAGCAATTGGCTTGAACGTCTTCTAGCAGGATCCATCACTACATGGGAAGATCTTACTACTCATTTCCTTGCTTAATTCTTTCCACCAGGAAGAACCGTAAAACTTCGCAACAATATCCTGATGTTCCAACATCAAGGAGAATCTCTCTTAGAAGCATTTACTCGTTTCAAGTACTTACTACAAAAAGTCCCTCATCATGGCATCGACCTTTAGCTCCAACTCTAAATCTTTTATGACCATGTCAATCCCGTCACAAGATGAACCATTGACCAACCGGCCGGTGGCAAGCTTCGTGACCAAAACGCCAAAGAATCATGGGCATTATTAGAGGACCTCGCCCTCTATGACAACGAAAGTTAGAACGACCTAAGAGATTTCGCTAAGCCGGTCAAGGCAATCTCTTTGCCTCAAGATGTCCCGAGTACATCCGACCGCCGCCTTATCGAGCTCAAAAATCAAGTCCAACGCTTGATGGAAGCTCATTTTGCTCTGACGTAACCTACTCAAGTGAACAAAATCACTACCTCATAGGAAATCTGTAGCGGTCCCTACGACACTCAGTATTGCATAAAAGATCCCAAACAAGCCTCTGTTGATTATGCATCCTTGCAAACCAACAAGGCGGGAAGTAGGCAGTTCACTATGAACCAAGGACCAAGAAACTTTAATGAAGCTTCCAATGCTTGGAAGGGAAAGCCAAATTTTAACTGGGCACACGCCTAGATGTTTACCATCCCACGGAATGGATCATTCTCTACATACTCATCTAGTTACCAAACGAAGCTTGAGAAGGCATTAATTGATTTTGACTCTCATCAAGAGAAAAGACTATCCAGCCTAAGGACTCAACTTGGACAGCAACAAGACGAATTGATTAGTAAAATAAATCTTTTATGGAAAGCCGTTTCTAAAAAGCTTAATGACACTCCCATTCATGACACTACAGGAAACCCCGCAGCTCAAATGAATTTCACATCTACTAACGACACCACGAGAGAGGAGCTCCAAGGCAAAGGAATCAAAAGCCCGTCAAAGTTACTCTCCCCAAAATATCTATCTCAGTCATCCTTAGCAGAACAAAATAGAAACCCTTTATCCCTAAAACATGTTCACTTTGTTAATTCACTCGTCATTCTAAATAAGGAAGATGAAACTAAGGAAGTGGGAAATGTAAAGAGCATTACAACCGAGTACGAGGATCACGAGATGACTGTGGAGAGTGAGGAGGAGTTTGGGGAAGAAACTAAAGATGAAATCAAAGAAGAAGAGGAAGATAGCCCAAAACACTTTGACACTTTCCCCACTATGAAAGAATTAAGGTATCATGAATGGCTCTTGAAAAACCCTCGACCCCCATGGGTGAAGGCCAAGGTTAGAACCGAGAACTTGAATAATGTTAAATTTTCTTGCATGATTGGCCACTTAGACAAGAAGCAAGCCTATGTAGATATGGAATCCCCAATCAATGTAATGTCTAGGCTTCATTATAATTGGATCATGAGCAAAAGGCTGGGGCCAAGAAGGAAACCATCAAACCCTGGGAAAATCTTAATATGAAACATGTTATTCACATTGTGTGACATAGCAAGCATGATTTGACAAGTGACCCTAGATAAGAATAGGTGTGATGATATCTTTTTGGCTCTATACTCAAATATGCACTGTTTTTAGTGATCGAGGCTATGGAGCAGACTGTCTATCGAGACTAACCTCCAAGTCCCCTTTCAATAACAACTAATTCGGAAGAGAAAGTTGATAGAAATGCGTTAATCTCTGTGAGAAATGAAACAAGAGTCTTTTGAGAGACCTTGAGTGGCTAGGGAGGGTTGTGCATAGCGTCACTGGGTCCATGACTGTCTTCAATGTCAGACGAAAAAACCAACTTAGTATTTGACAGATTAAGCATTGACCGTTTCTGCCTAAGTGTATGGAGGGCTTCTTTCTTTTCACCCTTTATCCTTACATTTCTTTTTCATTCTTCAACCCCTTCAATGCTTACCGAGACTTCATAACTAACACCTTGTTGGGTTTGTTCCAGTGTTAGCTCCATCTCAGTCGGCATTATTCTCGATTCTCACTTTTTCTCCTTTTGTATCATACCTAAGGACTTCTACACTAACTAGTGGATATCCCTAGGTAGATCCCTTCGGTTCTGGTTGGATCATGGGATTTGAATACCTATGCCTAACCACCTTATAACATCATAAATTTAAGTACATGGTCGGTCTTTGGGGTATTCCATCACAATCAAAACCAAAATCATTGAAAAAATTCAATCAAAGTGTTTGATATAAATATCAAAAGATTTACACTTTGAGAGTTTTTCATCATCACTAAAAGCTCCCCCTTAACATGTGCATCGTAATCGTAGTACATGCTAAGTGTGGAGTGCATTGAGTCCATTTTATCTGATCACATTTCAATACAAATTAGATTCAGTTTAATCACATTTTCTCCCCTTATCCAAAATGTTAATCCCTTGATATTTTGGATATCAATTTGATTAAACGTTCGGGGACAAATGTTACACCAATCTCTAACAGGAGACAATTTAAATAGCTCCTTCTAAAATATTTGAGGGTATAAGCTCACTCGTGCTTGTCTCTTTAGCTCGTTGTTGATAGGGTACTTCACTTGTTGTGCTTTGGTAATTCAATCTTTAACACCTTGATCATGATCTTCAGAACTTGATGTGATGACTTGATCTTGATCTTTGACTTGTTTAAGCTTTACTTCTCTGAATTACTTTGTGATCTTCTTTCACTTTGACTTTGCCATACGCTGATCTTTAGTCTCACATGCTCATATCTGTTGGAATCTTTGAAAGCTTTGATGATTTATCTTCTTCCCGTCATTTGAACTTTTGCATTTGAAGAAGACATTGATTTTCAGAGATTATGCGGAAGCTTTGAATGTAAGCTTTCTTGATTACTTCAGATACTGTGGTATGGATATGAGCACATGTCTTGCATCGGTTACTTTGAGTCGTCATTCGCCATGATAGAACAATTTAGTCACCAACAAAAACATTTTGTTATGTAAAATCCACTTAATGTGTTCTAGAAAAACATTTTGTGAACACACAAAGGTTTTATATTTTGAAGGGACCGAGTATAGACGATACTCAATCTGGTCGGTTACATTAACCTCTGATTCCGTGAGGATCAATGATTACAGTATGAATACTGCACCTGTGATCAGATAGATTCATTCAAAGAACCTTCTTGACAGGTTTTCCGGCACGTGACAAGCTAGTTCCTCTAATACCTAAGTATCAGATTCCCTAATGTTCGCCGTTCTCTAGACCAGATGTCCGAAGACTAACACACTATAAGTATTTCTACTAATAGAATGGTAAAGAGTGAGTCAGTACAGTTACTATCTGCTGACTATACCGTACAATTCCTTTTTCAGCGTTTTACTTCTTAATACAATTAAGTACCGTAGAAGGCCTGTGGCAAAAATGATTTGAAAAACATTCGATGTGCTTATAAAATTTGTTTGGGGCACAAACGAAAGTTTAAATCAGAATGCTTCTGATGATGTTTTGAAATATATCCCGAAAGATATGAAGTGCCTTGGGAAATCCAAACTTGTACAAGTACATTTATGGAAATCCACTTCACTAGTGGGCGCAGTCCGAAGACCAGGCATGAGCATTCATACGAATACCCTGGTGGTACAACATCTCTTTCCTCAGCATTCCATAAGATCACTTTCACGAACATGAAACAAAAGATTCTTTGTCATTTATCAAGATACTTGTGTATAACACAAACTTTTGGTACCTTGACATTTTTGATCATATTTAACACTTATGCTCCCCCTACATATGTGCATCGATAATCGAAAGATGTTTAGCACATGCATGGATAGGACTTAGCATTTTAGAATCAATCGAATCATTAATTATCCGTTTTACATGTTTAAGTCACATTTTCTCCCCCGATCAAAAGTATGAAACTTGTGAATGGTTTTGATCTAGAATGGACTTAAAATGTATCAATCTCCCCCTCAAAGTATGAGGTGAGGTGAAATAGCACAAATATCAAGTGAGTAATTGAAGCAAGACCTTTAGAATACCCAGACAAGAATGATACTGCAAACTGTCGTGAACTTGTAAGCGGTTGGTCGTGTCAATCTGTCAGCAGTAGAATCAGCAACAGTACATCCTTTTGACCTGCACAATTGTTAGTATACTAATTTTCTCCCTCAAACAAAGACCCGTGTTAAAGTTTGATTTGGTTAACCCGAACATGTTTGAGAAAACAAGTTGTTTATGAGAAAAATGGTTCGGGGCTTAGACAACTTCTTGTCTGTAAAGAAATAATGCACTGAAACGTACACTAAATCTCTGGGTTAAAACCGGGTTACAGTCTGAAGTAACTGCAAGCCATTTATCTAATTTTTTTTTTAAATATACACAATGATACAATGCTTTAGCATTCAAAAATACCAGATAACCCCTTGGAACCAGCCTTTCGATCACTAAGTTTGCAATCGGTGAACCTAGAGATCATAGTAACTTTGGAACTAGAACTAACGCTCGGGGTAAGTTCTAAAGGCTCAACAATGGGTTCCATTATCCTAGTTAAAGGACAGTTATCATACAACGCAAAATGTCGTCCAGTGGGTTTCCACTGAGGCTTAACACTACCAACAACCTTTCTAGTTGGTCTCCAAGCTGTCTTAGTAGTGTTCACATTATGATTCCTGGTTGCTTTCCAAACCTGCTTAGTATGATTCACACTATGTTTGGCCTGGGGGGTTTTGGTATTCACAGACTTCAAAGAACGAATCACAAACTGATTATGATCAACAACATTCAACTTCCTATTGTGATCTGCTGCTCTCCTCGCGTTCACACTTTTACTGGGCAAGATACGATGGTTCCGAGTGTGGCTCTTTGGCATAGGTTTGCGAGATTCAGTGGCAGGTTTGGTTCTTGTAGACAAATTCACAGGAACATTAGGCTTTTTGTTTTGTTGCACTGGTGGTTTCTGTGTGGGTCTATTTGAAGTCCTGGGAGGTTCCTGAAAAGTAACTTGCTTTTTCTTAGGCAACGGGGTTGGTTTTACCCAGTTGGCTCTTTTTGGAGGTGGAATGTACTTTGAACTGTTGGTATACATCCCTGAAGCAAGTACTTTGGGTTTCTCAGAGGTTGAAGGTCCACTACTTGTTTTACCATGCACTAGGGCTTTCAGCTTGGTATTTTCAGAAGTTAAAGCACTAAGCTTTTCAGTGTACGCAGTACGTGAGTGAGTATTCGCCTTTGACAGTTCATCATACCGTCTTTGCAGACTCACGTTTTCTACCTTAAGGCCATCTAGCTGAATCCTAAGGGAGGTAATCGTATCTTGCAACTGAATTCTGTCAGATTCTAACTGGGATATTTCCGTTTCTAAGGCATTCTTATCAAAGCTACCTACAGGGGAACCTACATTCAACACCTTTATGATGTTGATCTGAGCATCTAAATTCCTAATGGTTTCATCTCTCCCTTAAAGTTGATCCTTTAATTTGTTAATTTCAAAAATTACATTAGAGGCAATAGAGTTGGAGTTATCGCAAAGCTTTTGATTTTGAATAGCCTCTTTGTAATTTTGAAACTTAACCTGTAGTTTAACATGATAATTTTAAATAAAAGCATACCGTTGTTCTAAATCATTAATCATTTTGTTGCTTTTTTTTCCAAAATTTCAGCTTCATGTTCAAGAACCCTATTGTGTTCCTATCCGCAACTAGATATGAGTTCCAGCACACATGCAAATCAAAATTAAGGGGGCGACAACATAGACAGAAGCAAGCACAATAAGCAAAGATATCTTTAGTCAGATACTAACATAAATTAAAGCACTCATTAAGAATCATCAGATTTTTCTTCTATCTATTTGCAAGTTCTTTTCTCAAGCAAGTTATGTTCATACACGTGTCATTCGTCAAAAGTACGTTGAACTCAGTTACTCATTACAGAGGTTGGTATGTAAGATTTGAAAACCTGATTGATGTTATAAAATGGTATAAAGATTCATTCATAACATTTTTAAATAACTAAGACTCATAAGAACCTTGAAGATAGTATGTGTGTGTATGGTTCTCTCTTTAATGATTGCATCGCATTGGGAAAATTCTGCTTTAAAGTACCATAATTGATTCGTGTACTTCACTCATTTGCTAGACTAGTATGAACAAAATAGTCACCGGTTTTAGGAGGATCCCTAGTTAGATACAATATCATGGCAAAACCAAAAAGCCTGTTCTCAGGAACAGTTCCTTTTGAGAACAAACTGTCATACATGGCATCAACTTAGCATAGTTAATGGGTTTAACATGACCCTGGTTTTAAGACATATATCATGCGACAGAATTCAGTCTCAAGCAAGGTTCTCGCACTATCATCACCGTAACGACGAGCCATGCCGTAGTTCTAAAAGTCGATGGCCATCATACAAAGCAGTTTGGGATAACTGAGCCTTCTACCATACACAGTTCTAAATCCTAGACCAATTTAATGGAATATCACTTGAAGCATCATAGGTTTATTTTTGGACAACCTAGGAATAGTTTGGGGGGCATATGAACTTTTATAAAAGCCAGTTGCAACTTGGTTAGCAGCACTTTATTAAACAAACAAATCTCCTCAAGGTAACTTATCCTCAAGTGTTTTTCTTTTCTGAAAGTAAAGTTTTAGTTTCGGCAGTCAAGTGAGCAATGGTTGCCTATTTATTCCCTAAGGTGGTCTTTAATGACTCAGTTTCTTGCTTAAGCTTGCCATTTGTTTGTTATTGGCAAGGTTGGATTGGTCATTCTCTAGTTTTTACCTTGTTAAGTTCAAACGAGGGCTAATATCGAGCTTGCAACGGTCAAGCTCGGGCCCGTTAGGGTGGCAATTACAAGGGCCTGTTTTTTGTTAACCTTATGTTTCCTTCAACTTGTGTGGTCAATTCAGAATATAGTATTTAACATATAGGCAGCAAGGGGGGAAGCAGAAGGATGGTCAGGAGATGCATCAGAAGAACATCTGACATATCTTGGAGTGGCAAGTACTGATACATGACAGAACGTATAAATCTTACATACCCTCGTCATCATCGGAGTTGAGATTTCTCATGTGGACCGTAGGTGATACGAAAGAAGTGAGAAACACACAGTTTCAAAAGATAGTATCATTAAATGTCGACCCATTATTTGACTAAGTTGGATGATAGATTAGCCTGAAAGCGGCAGCATGCATAGGTTCATCATCCACATCTGAATCATAAGCTCTTCATAGGCTAACATTGGAACAATGCTGGTAGTGAGAGAGCAATAAGGCTCAGCAAGTGGACAAAGCAATCCAGCATCAGCACGAAATGCTTTCGTCGGGCTTCACATCTAATACGGCACATTTCTCCTTTGCTTGTAGCAGCATTGCCTTGTCTTGGTGCCATAAAGAGCCTTTGGGACGCTTCAGTTCTTTGCACTGACGGGCAACGTGTCCTTCTTCACGACAATTGTAGCAGATTACCTACCTTTGGTTGTTAACACCCTGTCCATTGTTCTGGTTGCCTCGACTTCTCGTATTCCCAACATTACCTGGTGCACGTGAGTCTTCAGACATCATTGTGAAGATTTGTGATTCATCTAAGTCAGTGTGATCTGATAGAGGAGTGTAGTCTCCAGAGAGAGGTGGAGGCACAGCTTTCATACTATCAGTTTTGGCAAACCTATTGAAATGAGGTCTACCTTCCACTTCTTCAGAGTTAGTGGTAAATACACTAAATGCAGAGTCATCCCATCCTAACTCATTTTCCCCTATATAGTTATTAAATCCCAAACCCACTTTTGTTCTAACAGACATGGAACTATCAACTAATCTGAACAAGTTTTTGGAAGAGGTTCTCCACTTTTCAGTTTGAACTAAGTGATTATCAAGTTTTGTCTGTAAGTCTTTCTTAGCAGTCTCAGCAATAGCATTTATTCTTTCAGAATGTTTTAGTAGATTAGTTGTATTTTCTAGTTCAATAGACAACACCCTAATCTTGTCTTCAAGTGTCAACTGATTTTTCTGAAGAACTCTCTTTTGTTTTTCCAAAGTTTTAAGTGAGTTCTTATAAGCTTGAACTTGTAAATTATTTACTATTTTGTTTATTAAGTTCATTATACTGCTTTTGAAGTTCATTATACTTATTGTCACAACCAAAAGGGCAGTTATATACCTCAGAAGTGACACCCATGAGAGCAAATTCTCCAGCATCACCTGCAATACTGACTTCCTTTGTATTAGCTCCAGTGATCAAGTTGTATATCTTGCCAGCACCTTCTTTAATTGCATCCTCACTATCATAACCAGCAATCATACCAAACTCCTTAAAAGTAATAACTCCATCACTCTGACCATCATGATCTGTCCAATCAACCAATGTATCAACAGTGATCAATGCTTTGGAATCTTCTTCCTTTTTTCCAATCTCCTGAATCTTGAATGAGGAATATCTCTGCTTGTCATTTCCTCCCTTTGCCCTGCATTCTCTGGTAAAGTGGCCTTTTTAAAGACACTTGTAACATCTGGCCTTCTTCTTGTTGAACCTAGCAGACTCCTTCTTATCAAAATCAATCTTCCTTCCAGTTTTCTGCTCAAACTTGTGTACTCTAACAGAAAGCATAGCCATTTGCCATTTTAAGTCCATCTCCTCCAGATCTAATTTTTCTATCTAATCAAAATCTTTATAAGCCAGTTGTTGTTCTAGCTCAGTATCAGCAACAAAAGATTGAAGAATATCTTCAATTATATTACCAGATCTGTGAGACCTAGTCTTAGAGTTTGATGGAGCAGTGTAGGTAGATGAAGAATAGCATGGACTATCTAGATATGACATCTTTTTGCTAGCACTAGTGGTACTAACAAATGCAGAATGGCTTGGACCTGCAGATTGGCTTGAGGAAAAAGTAGAGTATCCTTTGATATCTACCTCAAGAGTCTTTAACTTGTAGTACAAATCATCAAAAGAAAGAAGTTCAAGTCCACCTTTGGTTTTCAAGGTTAAAGCTACCTGAGACCATGATGAAGGCAAAGCTCTTAGAAACTTGAGATTAATATCTTCATCCTCTAGCTTGGCCTTGAGTTGGTTAAGCTGACTTAGAATCTTCTGCATTCTGTCATACCCTTTGTGCAATCCCTCTGCTTCACTAATTCTGAATTCTGAAAATTCTTGCTTCAGCATAGACTTTCTCATCTTATTAGATTCGGCATTTCCACCAAACCTAGCTTTGACTGCATTCCATATATCCCTAGCATCATCCATATAATGGAAATCAGCCACATGATCATCAGGAATAGACTGAAGCAAGGTAGTTCTTGCCTTTGATTCCCTCTGAACAGCAATGTGTTCATCAACAGTCGTTAGGGGGAAGTATAATAACCCTTCCATCACAATCTCTTCCAATCCTTTTCAAGCTATTGCCATTTTGAATCACCTTCCAGATATTCATATCATTATTTGTGACCCAGTATTCCATCTTAATAGCCCAGACCTTATACTCATCCTTCTTCAAATAAGGAAACTTTGCATTGTTGTTTGGGACAGTGGTAATGATTTGAGGTTGAATGTTTCGTTGTTGTTAAGGAATGGTGGCTTCACTATGAACACTAGCATCATCACTATCATTGTCAGATCTTGCCATTTTAAAGGTATATAAAGGTGTTTGGTTGTGTGGTTTATAAGGATCTTAAATCTAGGAATATTCTTCTTATGAGAGACTCTCAACAAGCTCTGATACCACTTGTTGGAACCCACTCTAGATAGATCTTTACTGCCTGTTAAGGATGGTGATTAACCTATGTAATCATAAGCTAATCACAAGATAGACTCTTGCTTTGAAAAGCTAATGTCTACGTGAAATATAGACACAACTAATAAGAAGAACAGGACTAATAAAAACTGAAAGATCCTTTTATGGATTTCTGTTAATGAATAAGTAGAATAGGATTGTGTTTTTCTAAATATCTTACAATTCCCTAAGCCGTGGGTTTTTATAGAGGTGAAACCCTAAACGACATTTACTCAAAACGTATGAGAATAATATGCATGACTATCCCTAATTTATCTCATGCATATCCTCATCTCTAACTAACTAAAATCTTATCCTGGAATAACTATTTGACTCTACCAGGACTAAGTACTCTACCAGTAGGAACTACATACCTACTAGTAGAAACTAAGTATTACAATTATTCCTAACATACATAAGCTAAAAAATGTTTAAGCTAAAACTAAATCTACCCTAAGCTACTCCTACTCCACAGCTAGATAATTTTGTGAGAGAGGGTGAGATCTTATTTATAGCCATGGAGAGAAGGTTCTGAGTCTTCACACGCTCCCTTTGATCTCAGCCTTCTATTCCTTTCTAATCATTAATCTCTAATTGTGGCTGTTGGATGAGATTGAAGTACACGGATTGCCAGCGTGGCAATCCTTGTGTCAGAGAGCTTTGTGTTTCTTTTGCATTGCTTTTAGTGCAAAATTCCCATCTTGGTGTGTTTCTTTGTAGACGCGCATCAATCCTTTGTGTAAGACTTGACCAATGTAGCACAGAACTTGGAATCTTAGATGTCACGTTGGATAAGCTTATGAGAGAATTTTTACCCTTTAATTTGACACAGGGTAAAGTTTGGGATGATGATGAATAGTAAAAGCTTTCCCGCGCCTTTTTCTTTCTTTTATTCGTTTGTGTTTAACTTGGGCTTGAATAATTATAAAGAAATTAGGCTGGTGTAATTTATTTTGGGCTTGGGTTAAAAGGGTGAAAGGTTTATAGATTTTAAGAGTTAACGACCGTTAGTTTCTTAATAAAAGAGGACTAACGGTGTTAGTGATTTAGGGTTTTTGGTGAAATTTGATTTAACATTAAGGGTTATTTGGGTATTTTGAAGGTTTTGTCTTCTTGTGTGTTGACCAAGGGTTGACCATTTGACTTTGATGGCCTTTGCTAGAAACTTCCGGCTCTTGTGCACTATTTCCGTTCCCGTGTTCGGCTTTGTTTCTTTTTTCTTTGATTTTTGTCCATTTCTTTAATATCCATACCTGCACATACACAAATACAAAAACAAGCATATATTTGTCATTTTTATTATGTTTTTGGTCTTTTGGGTTCGTTTTACAAGGTAAAAGGTATGTGTAAAATAGCACATACCATGATCACTTTTTCCTTAACACAATTTTTCTCATCTAATATGATTTAAGTTTAAAATGCAAGTCCAAACTTCCCCATATATGAATCTTCAGATCTTGGGTCAAATTTACTTGAGGTGGAAATTTTGACCCGTTTACTTAGTATTATATGTATTCCTGATGAACTTTAGCTTTTCCATGAAATCAAGACTATGGGTCCAGGTGTCAATGGTACCTAGACCAGTCAAACATTTAACAATCCATTAGACCTAAAATGAGCTAAAGAGGTCAATTATTGTTCCAATACATTTTTTATATGTAAAAGATCTAAAGATGGGTCAATAATGTGATTGTGGGTTAAGCGGTAAAACTAATTAAACCAACACCCAAAAAGTTACCCATTTCAATCCGTTACCTCATATTCATCTTGCCACGCATAGGAAATCAAATACTAGATATAAAAGTTCCGGTTGTAGAGTATGAGTAAGAATTCCAACTACTAATGCAGCTACCAATCCTACAGTATACGCAGTAGTAGACCATACGCCATGGGGATTACAGTATCAGCAAAGGTAAGGTATATATGACATGTAATGGATGATTTACCTCAACAATTTGTGACCATCCGGATAACATATGAAGTTGAGCAGCCTGTTCTTTAAGGTTCTTGTTGTGTTTATATGCCTATCGAAGTAACTGTTGAACGGTTATTTTACTTCAGTGAGTTCAACTTTACTGCCAAAGGAGCTCAACTGTGGATTGTCCAAATTGCACTTCTGAAGAAGAAGAAGAATAAGCAGGAAAATTTTATTAATAACGTGAGGTAGTCGCCAAGAATATCATCAGCCTATCAACAGTAGTTTACGAAATAAGAACAATAAAATGACACACAATCTGTAATGAAACCCATATTAAAACTTGGTGCTTACCACCGGTCCAAATTTTTTGTCAAAAAGAACCTCAAGATGTTTTATTGATGTATCCGGGGACCTAAACTGCATTATTTCAGGCATATCTAACACCTGCAATCAAATTTCATATATATTAAACAAAAACAAGTAAACAGATGTGATACAAAAAAAAATATAATGAAAACCAAAAGTAAGCAAGGTACCTTACACCTAACAATGGCATTATTTACAGCATCTTCAGGACTGCTCTGGGGAAGAATATTATGTTCACTGTCATATTCAAACAGATTCCCAATCAATACCCGTAAAATGTACTTGGAATTATTATAGGTTAAAGTTTTCAACAATGTAAGTAAAAGAAACTGAATCAAACAGAAACATTAGTCATACCTGCCATCTAAAGGGATAGATACATAATTATCCATTCTTCTTATCTGTTACCGATAGATTGTATCCGGGGACCTAAACTGCATTATTTCAAGCAAATCTAACACCTGCAATCAAATTTCATATATATTAAACAAAAACAAGTAAACGGGTGTGATACAAAAAAAAATATAATGAAAACCGAAAGTAAGCAAGGTACCTTACACCTAACAATGACATTATTTACAGCATCTTCAGGACTGCTCTGGAGAAGAATATTATGTTCACTGTCATATTCAAACAGATTCCCAATCAATACCCGTAAAATGTACTTGGAATTATTATAGGTTAAAGTTTTCGACAATGTAAGTAAAAGAAACTGAATCAAACAGAAACATTAGTCATACCTGCCATCTAAAGGGATAGATAGATAATTATCCATTCTTCTTATCTGTTACCGATAGATTCCCCATTGCGTTTTCTGCAGCAACTGAGTCATACTAAAAGATTACCCTTAGAGATAGACATATACATGAAATGATCGGTGTATAACCCGTTTGATATTCTACCTAACACTCGAAGATCACCTACTGGCTCATTTTGAGCTTTTGGCTGTCATTAATCATATTTAGTACGTTACCCTTTTTACCCAAAATAATTTGCAGTGTTGATGTCGTCGGATCCCGAACTCCAGTTATGCTAATAGAAAGTCAAAGTACAAAGAGTATTCACATTAAAAAATCAAAGTCAAACTAACACTTGGTAGAAGGAAGGATGCAAAGAATTACCATATTACAATAGCATCGATGGAACCAGAAGGAATTAACCCGAATCAAAATTTCTCATTAAGGAAAGACATTTTAGAATGTTGACCTGCTTACGACAAGAATTATTTAGTTGTCACAAAAGTTATTACAATAAGAAAGAAGATGGCTTATGCAGAAATATGGTTATTGAGATTTATGGCTCGTGGGTCATCAAGCGAAGACCTTTTGAGAAGAGGAGACTCGTCTTCATTAGAAATTGAAGGTTGTACAACAGTTACAGTTGAATCACGGGGCAATATATCATATTATGGTTCAATATTATCACCGTCACCACCCTAAATGTCATCAAATAATCAAAGTACAAAGTTAATAGGATGCAAAAACTTTCAGTGCTGATATCATTACATCAGATGTGCTTTTGTTGTGTAAAGTTTTAATAACCAAATGTTTGGTTGTTGTTCGAGTGTTCGGAAAAGTCTAATTATTTAGGAAGCTAAAACATAAAGTGACCAGAAATCATTAGAAGATGGTTATTTTGATGTGCTTATGCATTTAGAAGTAATACAAATAAAACTCAGAAGTGTATAATATAATTAAGTTAACTAACAAAACTTTTATTGGAATGCGATAACAACTAAAAGTCATACAAAAACCTGTTGAGAAATCAATTAGATACCTCGGGCAAGATCACGGTGAACCATGCTTTGAAGATGACAATATGTTGTAACTATTAATATTTGCACCTGTTATTGGCATTAGGACCATCAATAGGAGGTAAGAAATACAGAAAATCCCTTCGAGATAAGACATACAAGAAATCCCATATTGCTAGCAGGTACTTACACATAACTGCTTATTTTCACACGTAGTATAAAATTAGCTAAACTTATGCACATGTAGTTCTATTAACAAAAGATTTATTTAAAAGACTTATTGAGTCACTAAAGACCATTTGGAATACCTGATGCACAATATAAACCCAATACTGCTACAATTTGACTCGTGTGAGCTTCTTGAATGTCTTGTGTGGTTAATAAAGGTGAAATATATAAACTATATAACCTAAAACATATTTAGTTTCATTCTAGGTACTATGCAACTGGGAATAATTTTTGCAGGGCTAAGTTACCTCAAACATATTATTCTGTCAACTATTATGCAACCATCAGCCCGTTTAACCCATTATCCTCGTCACTCTTATACCCATCATCTTTAAACTCGTCATACTGCACTAACGATTTACTAAGCCTATTATGTTTATTAACCTTCTTACGCATAACCTGATGTATATGAAAACTTATCCAGAAGGTCATTTAAGAACTTACAGAGCTGGGATCTGATTTGGTCACAGTTGATTGTTCAAGCTTTGCATGGTAATTTAAATCTTCATCCAGGGGAAAATAGTTTGCTATCTGAGATGGACGTGTAAGAGATTTTAGCAGCAGAATTGCTTATCTATTCATAAGGTCCGCATCAGAAATATTACAATGTAGTATGTATCATGCAAGTAGACATATGACATACCTCATAACGAATATGTGTTCGAGCATGGAAAGTTAACCTTTAATGAATATCAGCCTGAATTCTGCCTAATGTAGGACGTATTCAAGCCAAAGATTCAGTTCGTCTACTGAGTTGTTCTCCTATTACTTCTATTTTGAGAATATCCACAAGTTCACATAGCGCATCCAAATTTGTTTCATGAATAAGCTTTAGACGCAGTATGTCATACAAGAAAGTACATCTGCAAAATGTTTATCAAAGTGAGAAATAATGTTGATCGACTATTGGCATAAAGCATCATGCCCACCAACTTCTTTGAGCTTTCTAACATAACAATAAAGAAATATAAAACAGATTGGCAAGACATCTAAACATCGAACATTAAATACCAAGACTTTTAAAACATCTTTTGATGAACCCTCGTCGCAAGTAAATGTTCAGGCTAAAATCACATTGTCCTTCTAAATGGAAATCTAAGAAACTTTATTACTTTTTAAGAAACATAAAAGGAAAACCACAATCATGTACAAACCAAAATATTTATCAAAATGTTTATATTGTATATATTACTAAAAATGGATGGAATGTGCAATATTCTATCTCGCCACACTGAGTTAGAATTTGGTTATTTGTATTACAACTAAGCTAACTAAAAACTAATCAAAAAGCCATAGAATCTTAAAATTGCACTCATTAAATAGTCTTGTGAAAGCGGCTGATATTTAAAAGTTATCTCTTTTCGTTATTCACAATGGAACTAACAGAAGCTATATGCCCTTTGTTAACTTTAGCCTTTTCTGTGTTAAGTCTGTTTACATGCATCCTTCACAGTCTCTTGCTTGATATTTGCTTTCTGACTGCTCTCTGCATTTAGTTAGTATTAAAATATATCCAATAAAGCACAAAAAACTGCAAGAAAAAGATGTTGTGAACCTTGAGGGTGTTTGTTTTTCTGTCTGACCTCATACTTTGTAAGATAAAATATTACAATCAACCGATAGAGGCCACATTGTTACAGTCACGAATGATGGTGATACTATCTTAAAGTCCCTTCATATTGATAACCCGGCCTGCTGCTAAAGTTCTGCTTATTGTTATGCGTCCTTTTATCTTTTGCCCTCGCATTTGGATTATTATTGAGGCTAATGTTTATTACTTTTTAAGAAACATAAAAGGAAAACCACAATCATGTACAAACCAAAATGTTTATCAAATACATACTGTGCATATAATAACATCATAAAAATTCTTTCCGACATCAATTTAAATTCCTCCTAAAAATCTGACCCAAAGCCATTCAATTGAATGGGTCATATAAATTTCAAATCTGAAAATATATATTGGTTAAGAAAAGCTATTTTTTTACCTTCAATTCGATAGTGTATCATCATCTACTGAGATGTAACAAAGTGTTTTGATCATCTTCAATTAAAACCGTGGCATCTGCTGTAATTGAGCCTGCAAGATAAACCAAAAACAAAATCAAAAATCAAAAACAAAAGATTATATACTTGAAGCCAAAAATTAATAAAGATATGGAAAATAAAGGATGATGTTTAATACAATTTACCGAGGTTCGGCGGCGCGCCGCCGCCGCGAGAAAGGATATTGCTAGGGCTCCTAGCATTTCCACAATCACCTGCTTGATATTGGATTTTAGATTAGGGTTTTATTTTTGTTTGAAGCGTTGTATGTGATTTATTTTTAGGTTTTAATAAACCGAATTTAAAAAAAACTATGATGACATGGCAAGAGTGATGACGTGGCATAAAATTGTCAAATGCCTCCTGTTATATATAATGTAGATATATATATATATATATAAATTCTAAGATATTTAATATAGAATATTATATATATGCGAGCGTACTATATGAAGTATATATATAAATAACCCAACCCCCGCCCCGTTGGGCGGGTTTGTTTCATAATAATATAGATAACACTAAACAATGCAAGATAACAAATGAGCCTAATAGCTTTCCATTGCAAAATTTCCTAGTTTGCCATGTTTACATCTGAATAATTTTAAGCAAATCAAAATTTATAATCAAGAAAATGAGACAAAAGTGGGGTATCAGAAATAATTGAAGCCATTGGTACCAAGTTTTTGGTAATTAGACCGATCAAGATAGGAACTTGTCATCTTTAATGCAGAACTGCCCATTTCTTCACATGGGTACACGCTCTTTATGCCTGCCAAATTTTTACCATATATTTGGTTATGATTGTTTCTAGAGTTGTTTATTTTGTAATATTGGCAAAAAAAACTTACCGATAAAGGGTTTGGCGAATTAACTAACCTCATTTTCTCAATCACAACGACGTATATTTTACATAGTATTTACAAATGAAGGTTATAAACTTAGACAAATAGTGACCTAATCCAAGTGTGAGTCGTTACTGACCCATATCCAAATAATCCACCTACAGCTAACTAAGTGAAAAAAGTTCAAGATAAAAACTTAGTTGTCTACCTATAAGATAACTGGTTATTAATATTGATGTAAAAATTACATAACTATCCATACCTCTCAAGCAATTATTGACCTGAATATCCCATTCATTTAAATTCTTAAGTACCTTCCTCAAACGAAAATGTAGTATTACCTTTGGTGTTCGTTAAAATAATGAAGATACTCTTCGTCTTCACTAGTCATGTACCAGATAGGATTCAAACTCTAATCAATATATCATGACTTCATGAGTGAATGGCTACCTCCTATCAATGTAAGTCCATAAAATCAATAAAAGTCCTGTTTGTTCTGGTGACATACACTTAACTCCATTTTTGTATGAAAACAACATTCATTTTTTTCTTTTTAGCAACCAAGTATATGTCATCTAGGTAGTACATATACCGGTTCTGAAAATTGCACCAGAGATCAATATATCATGGATACAGGAAAAAACGTGCAGTTAATAAGGGAAGACAATTCAAAAGTTTAAAACTTTAATCAAGTAAGTACCTTCAACATGTATAAAAATATTATGTGTCCCATTAGCTTGAAGATTAATCACTTTTGTGTCCTACATCCAACAACGGTTTTTGCCTTTTGTAAGTCGTATTCGAAGTAGAAGAGCCTATATTACATAATAAACAAAAACAAAACCTAAACTAGCATTAAAATATTATCTAAACACTAATGATAATAATCAAACTGTATGACATTCGTAGTCAAAGGAAAGCCTTGATCTGCTAGATGGATGTTACATCTATACTACATATAAAGAGAATTTGCCATTTTCTTGAATATTTAACATCTTGGCTGAAAAGTTAAAAATTGGATCTATATTTGGCAATGTTGAAAGTTGAATCTATCTTTGGTAATACTTCAATGTGTATCACACAGTTTGCATTCCAATTAAACCGAATCAATATAGCTGTCGCACTTTTTTCTCTCTCTAAACCCTAATACACAAATTGCCACCACCATGATCTTATCACCACCATCATTTGCCGAAACCGCCACCATCTCTTGTTGGTTTAGGTGGTTTCAGGTAGTTCCGGTTCGTGGTATTAGTTGTTGGTCTGGGTGGCATTTGTAGTTGGTGGTTTTGGCTGTAATTATATGCGAGCTTCTAAATCAATCTCGAAATCCATGGATGATGAAGCTAAAATCCTATATGTGTTAAATCTAGAGATGGTAAAAATCAAGGATGTTTTGGAATATATACGACTGATTTCAAATCCGGGTTAATTTTAATCTTTATAACCTTTTTACCTTTTGGGTAATAGAAAAAAATTGTCAAACTTAATTGTGTTCTGCCAGAAACAATGTTGGAGATTGCATCATTTTAGGCAGCATTGGATGTCCGCAAACAGACTTACTGATCCAATTGAGGTAAATATGTAAAAAAATTATGTGTTGGATAAAGTTGTAAACCAGGGCACGCTTATTATTAAATTTTATATTTGCTTTGACCCTTTGATTTGTTTTGCTGACAACTATCTCTTAAAAACAAAATTAAGAAAGCATCCAGAGAGCAGTTGTCGAAGCTCTAACATGATATAGAAGCTTATATCGACTACCTGCATATGCTCAATTAAGGAGGAGGTAATTTTATATAGGATGTCATTATTCGTTTTAGTTAATTCATTCATTATAATTTTTTTATTCTCAAAAGATCGATAAGGTAAACCAAAAAATGGAATATGCTTAATGTGAATATGATATGAATCGTGATTCTGCTCCATAGGCCCAATCTGCTAATTTACTTTATCATAGGAAAGTTAGATTATTGCTGTAATAACTTATGTTAGTAGTCAGTATTAATAATCTGCTATGTTTACCCACAATGTAGGAGTTATTGCTTTTCATTTTTATGTCGAATGTATTTTTTTTGTGAAGTTAGAGTTAACAAAAGGACATGCTGATATGTATAATTTTACATGTACAGGTTCCTCCAAAACTACAACCATTAATTAGAGAGTTTGACAAGACATGAAGAAGTACTAAGAGAAATGGAATAAAGTAGGAGGTTGGAACAAGAGGAAGCAAATAAGAGAATGTTTAAGGCTCACCCTATTTTGAAAGAGTAAGTAGCACATATTAGAATGTTTAAGATCCAACTAATAACATATGTTATATGATGTTGATGCTCATATTGGTCAAAATTGCAGGGATCCTATTTCGGTTCTTGAGAGTTTGCTGACCTCTGACTGAGGTTCAGGAATTTGATATACATGTAGAATTTTGAGGTGTGGATAAAGCGGAATTTGACAAGAAAATCAAGGAGAAATAAATGATGTACCAGATATGTCGAGATGAGCCTTAGGTATTAATATTCAGTTTGGTTGTAATTTATATCATTATTTTGTGTATTTGCAGGTATCACCTTACTTGCCTAAATATGACTAATGTTAAGGCAAAGCAACTAGATAACTTTACATGTGGACGTAACCAATGCTTAGACGGTAACATACCTCATAGCAAAAGCTCTGCATGTTGACCATAACATGGTAAGAGCCCGCTAACAGTATGATACATGTAAATTGAGAAAAGAGTCGATCTTTTTAGAGGGAAACATGTTATGGCATACATTACTTTGATACTTTGTGTAGATAAAGCTTGGTGATTATGTATAGCATATGTGTGATATAATAAACCCATAGTGTTTTTTAAGATGTTATAACATGGCTATTGCGTTTTTGATGAATGATTCAAATGAATAAAGTAGGAGAAATAACGGAAGGGTAATCCTTTACATGAAGATTGCAGTGTTCAAAATGATATGTAGCTCAAACAAAAATGTTGTGTGTGAAAAAATTCAGTCAAAAAAGACAAGTAACGGATTTGTGCAAACTAATGTTGTTTCATTGTTTATCGTTACGGTTGTAATTTTAATACACACCTACTCAATTATGTTGCATAAATTTGTAATCTTAGGTTCCATTTTAAACATTCTTTACTCTAAATGAATGTCTTTTTTCCTGTCCATTCCAAAAAGTTGTTGTGATGATGATTAGCAATATCTTAATTGTTATTGACATTCTTGAGCAATGAGCAAATGTAGAAGGATACTTAGAACCGTCTGAGATGTTACACTGATGTTGCAAGTAAGATAATTTTTGAAATCTAGATTACAAATTCCTGGTCACTATTTGCACAAACAACAACCTTATCCATATTTTGGTTTTTAAGAACTTTGAATAAATAAAGATTACATAATTTATGTCTGGAAAAAAACAATCCCAAACACTACCTCTGCCGAATGACTCGCGATGTATAAGACCAGAGGTGCTTAAGGGTCAAAAAGTAGATTAATACATGTACTAATATACATATAACTACATGATGTCAAAACATAAAAAATATTAGGGTTAACAAGAACGGGTCAAATAACATCTCATTTCGACCCGTCATCATACTGCTTTTTAAAGCCATGAAAAACTGCATTATGTACTCTAATACTGGAATGTGATTCCCATGTCTGAACTAAAGGATGCAAAATATGTGTTTGACACACCAACGTTGTATGTAGCATTGATAAAACGACATACTTTAAGCTTCGAACTCTTACGTACAAGTAACTAGGTGATGCGCATTTTATGATCACGCAGAATGTAACAAAAGAAGTATATCTAGCCTCGATAAGGAGGTAAGATTTCATACAAACAGTAGAACTTTTAAGTTTTCTCAGTATCAAGTAAAGTGTTTTGATTATGGTTCTTTATTGTTACATTTTTTAGGAAAAGCGATAGATTTTTAAGAGGAGTATCGAAGTATCAGGGAGTGGCATGGCACCATCATAATGCAAGATGAGAAGCCCTAATCGGAAGAGTGTTTGGGAACAAGTACCTCTACCAAGGAACTTACAGTAAGTTAATTAAACAAAATTAACCCACAAACAATTTCACTAATGACAATAGAAATGGGTATGCCAATTAGCAAATGGGTCTGATGCAAGAATATAAAGTATTTAAAAATTGGGCAGACATGGAGCGACTCTACACCGTCCCAAACCTTTGTCTATAAAACAAATTTGTATTCATTTCATTACATTTTATAATACAAGAAATTGTATACATTTACTGCAATGATTAACATATATCCTTAACTTTATTATGTAAAGAGGCACCAAGTTGGCGAAAGTAAGGAACATCAAAATAGAAGAAGATGAATAACACCATTAACACCATAGTACATTTAGACTTATGGGATGGGCACATTCCTTAATTACAAGGGAGCTATGAATGTAACTGGAAAAAAACGTGACGACGTAGTCCAAGTAGGTGTGTTTTTTCTATATTTTAATCAAACTTCTCTTAAAAATGACAGTGTCCAAAAGCGTTTAATAACGAAACAACGTATTACAAAATACTATCTAAGTAAATCATGCTCCAAGGTTGAGGACAAAGAAACAAAATCAAATAAGACGCACATAGGAAAACTTCATATCGTATGCATAGTCCACTAAAAGCTACTATACAATCTTAGTTTTTTATGATTACTAAGAGTATTGACAAAAATTCTAAACTACGCCTGAATTGTTAATTGATATACTTTAGTCAATAAAAAAAAATCACAATAACCTTAAAGTTCAACTCGTGTTGCGACAGTACATAGAATGTTTACTGGCAATTTAATTTTTACCGTGAAACTTAAATTTGTAAGGTTTGTTTTATTGGCCATTTAACCAACATTGTAAGGTTGTTTACCAAGGTATCACTAGGTATGATTAATATTGTATTGTCCGTGGTTCATATTTCATGTAATGATTTTTATACCCTGAAACATAAATTTGAATAATATCTGATACTGTAAATGGATATTGAAAGCCAAATACTTTTTATCGTTTGTTATAATATAATCCTTATGCATAGTACTTTCATAGGTTGTTATACGTCACTAGGTGGATGCGGTAAGACAACACAGATTCCCAACCCCAGTTTTATCTTAGAATCAGATATAGTAAACACCCCCCAAAAATATTTCGCAGCGAAATATGTCCGAGGCGTTTACTTCACAATACAAGCAACACAAGATACAAGAGAACGACCTCTAAATGTGTCGTTTAAAAAGAAATCTCGTTAATTTTGCTTGAAATTGATATAACATTTTGTCCCATAATTGCATCACAATAAAAATCTAGAAAAAAACAGACCCAACGCGATTTGATCAGTAGAAGTATTTGGACAATCCAAAATTGAATCTTGGTCATTTTAGACTCCAGTGCACATCAAGAAAGCCACAACATAGAAATCTAATTCTGAGAAAAACATGCTTAAAAAGTGTCACATAAAGTTGGTGATATTCATAGATTTTTTTTAAGTCCAAATGTTTAAACCAAAGTACTATAAAGTATGGAATGACGTTTATCAATCCATATAAATATTTCTTCCAAATGTATGTATAGATTTTTGACCGCAAATGTCCAAAGTATGTATGCCACTTTATTCCAAGACAACGGCAAATATTCAGTGTGTAAAAACAATGATTGAACATTTACTCTAAGTTCATGAAACCGATGCACTATGTACCCATCGTAGGTGTCCCCTCCAAGATACCCGTGCAGTAATGAAAACCATATGTAACCATCACAGTGTCTCCTCCAAGAAAACCCACCGGGCATAATGAATATGTATCCCCCTCGCAGGTGTCCTCTCACAAGAAACACCCAGGCAGTAATGAATATGTACCACCCTCCAGGTGTCCCTCCAAGAACACCCGTGTAGTTAATGAATATGTACGCCCTCACAAGTGTCCCCTCCAAGAACACTCGGGAATTTAAACTTGTAGTCATCAGTACAATTCGCTTAACTAAACCTAATCATCTCAGAAAGTAAAGTACGTATTTGTGACCAAAAATGAAGTCAAGAGTAATGTATCCCATAAACGATCTAATGTAAAAATGACTATGGTAAACTAATTTTAATACAACCAAGTAAAACGATTGCAAACAAGCATGGTCTCATCCCAAAAATATATCTAAAACAAGTAAAACATAGCTATAAAACTCACCTCGATGTTGATAACGGATTGACAGAAATGCACAATATTAAGCATAACACAAACGGAAAACCGGAACGGCTCGACCAAGGAGTTGCGGTTTATCTTAACGGCTATGACCCACTAGCTTAGGATAATGTATTTGGGTTTTCCGATGGATAGTCACATCAACGCGACACGTTGATAAAAGACTTAGATTTCAAGTTGTAATACTTTGATGGTTGGTTAAATAAAATAAATCGAAAGTAAACACAAAGTATGTAATATATTCCATATATATTACATATGAAAAATTGAACCAGTATATAATTCATAACGTGACTTATATAACAAAGGCAAACAACCAAAAGAATAATTCAAAATGTATATAATACACGGCATGTATTATATATAAAGAAAGTACTATATAAGAGACAAAAGAATAATAGTGAAAACACACATTTCAACACGTGTTCGAAAATCACCAATTTAATTAATAACAGTTCTTGTATAAAAGTAAACGCACGTTTTAAAGCTACGAATCATGTAAACGATGTTTTCAAAGCTTTTATAAAAGTTATTCTTTTATCTTCTAGTCGGAAATATTATAAAATCTTATCTTATAATTTAGTATTTTGTTTCCTTGACGGATTTATATAATAATAGAATTATAGTGAAAATTACTAAGTATAGTAATTTATAGAAATTTTGGCATGTCCTATTCGTTTGTAAGACGTTTCCCATTTTTACAAAACTCAATGCTTTTCCTTTTTCAATCAATCCGTATTGCAAACACCCGCGTGTTTTAAATATATATATATATATTTATATCTAAACTAAACAAAATAATAAATATCACATTTATTTAACCATTTAACCACCATTATATCTGGTTTTATATTTATAAATCTTACGATATATTTATTTGTCGATTCATTTAAACCAAACACACCCTAATGGTATTTCTGCTCACCCAAACACACCTCTTACTGTTTTCCTGTTCACCCAAACACACCTCTTACTATTTTCCTGCTCACCCAAACACCCCTACTTGGTTCTTGCTAAACCAAACACACCCCTTGGGTGTTAACTGCCAAACCAAACACACCCCTTGGGTGTTAACAGCCAAACCAAACACCCATAACGGCTGTTACACCGTGAAGAATGGGTTGTTTTCAAAACCCAACGCACCCTAGTGACGTGTCTTCAACCCAATGCACCCTATACGTTTCATGTTAAGCCAAACGCACCATTGTGGTGTTAACCATATAAACAAACACACACTCGTGGTGTGGGGGCTGCCAAACGCAGCCTATGTTGTTTATGTTAAACCACACACAGCCCCTATATATTGTGAGAATAAACCTTACCGCAAAACCCATTACTAGTGCTGCGACGAACAACCAAACGTACCCTTACTGATGAGATGAACCAAACACACCCTTATTGATTTAAAACCCCAAACGCACCACTTTTGGGTTTGAGGAAAACCAACACACCCTATGTGGTTGCAAGGTGGGGTTGCAGGGCTACAGTGGTGAGTGAGATGGTGACGACGTGGTGGTGGTGACGACGTTTGAGGTGCGGCAGCGGGTGAGGATCGATGGTGAGATAAAGATGTGGGTGGCGTGGAGATGGGATTGTGGTGTACGGATTGATCTGTGTGGTGAGGTACAAAAGTTGAGTAGTGGTAGGCCTAGTGAATGTTGTTGTGGTGGCGTCGGTGGTGGTGGAGGCCGCAAAAGGGTGGCGACTGGTGTTGCCGTGGCATGGAGATATAGGTGGTGAGGGTGACGGGATGATGATGGTTGTGAGGTAGGCGTCGGTGGGAGGCCGAAGATGGGTGGCCGAAAGTTTAGCCAGATCTAGTGACTGGATCGCCCAAGAAAGTAGGAGAAGTGTTGTGTTGGTGGGCTAGGTTTTCATAATAAGAAAACCCTAAAAGAATTTTGTATAATCCACCAAAGTTTTAAAAAAAGTGACAAGTGTAAACTAGTAGAGGGTTAATTTAATGTAACTATTACCACATACGGACCAATATGTAATTTTGTACAAATATGGTTCGGGACTCGTTTATGGATAGTTAACGATTTATTCACTAACTGAAAATTACACTGTTGCAATCAAAGATTTTTCCATGACATATGAGTATTTATACGCCTAGAAAAATTATAACTGTTTTATAAAATTTATTTAAATTTCTATAATTATATTGTGTAACACTGATAAACCTTGTCCGTAAAAATGAACTCATAAACATGAAATATTTACGTTTTTAAAATAGACTCTTTTAATGAAATAGTTTAAATAATTTATTAAATACTTTTATTTAATAAAAAAAGGTGATAATTAAGAGTTGAGCGTTGAATTCTTAATAGGTTTCCGATCTTTAAATTTGATGCCACTTTGCTCAAATACAAGCCAAAATCTTTAAATTTATGTAACAAAGGTCCGTTTGGTTATAAATGTGATTTAAATTTGATTTGAATTTAGAAAAAGTTTGAAAGGAAAAAAGAAGAAAGAAAATATATTATTATGTAAAAACAAATATTATTTCAAATCTATCCTTATAAAAGATTCAGCCCCTAAATTTATTGGGGCTGTATCTTTAAATGCTCCTAACTCGCATACAGCCATAGGTACAATCCACAGGAAGAAGAAGATGAAAGTGTTTTGTAGGTCAAGAAAACCAAAAGACTCTTCAATTAAATCTTAACATTAATTGTTTTTCGAGTCATTTGTGATATGGATTTTGTTTTTTGATAATAAAAGTTGTGGCTTTTTGTTTCAGGATGTGAGAAAGGGGTGATGATGTTGAAATGTGCTGTTACAACTCACTATCAATCCTCTCCTATCTTCTCTAATGTTCTAATGGTACGTGATACTAATTTTTCTTTATATTAATAGATTACGGTTTTCTTTCAATAGATTTTTGTTTTCATGTTTTGATTAGCATCTTGCTCGCTCTGAAATTAATCAGGTATGTTGATTCAATGATCTAAATATCAAATTAGAATAGTGGGTAATTTCTTTTTGTTATTTGTGTTTATAAATTTGTAACAAATTTGTTTGATTTAGGTTTTTACCCAAATTAGTACAGGGGTTGGTTATAAATTTGTTTGATTTAGGTTGTTACCCAATGAGTGTTTTGAATTTGTACTTTGAAGGCGTTGAGTTGGTCTGCTTGGCTAGAACGTGGTTGGGTTTGTTAGTGGATGAAGAGGGGAAAAATGGATCTGTAGCAAGCAAACACAAGATGGTGGTTGGTTGATGAATGCTGTTGGCGTGTATTTGGGATGTGATGAAAGAACACAACAAATGCACCTCAGCCAACAACTATGATCAGGTTATTTTTAATAACTTATGTTCATCGGATATTGTCGGTTTTTGTATTGTACGTTGTAGTTTTAATTGTTGAGGTTCGATCATCGTTTATAGACGGCCTCTCAAACATTCGTGGTGGCTGATGACCCCAACTTTTAACTGAAAAGGCTTATCAACTTTTGTAAGGGGCTGATAGTGTGTTGTAAAAAACCGGATGGAAATTGCTTTAAAAAATGCATAAGTAACTATTCTTAAGTAGATAATATTGAAAAAAATGACTGTTGTGTACCGTTTTAGACGCAAATAGGATTACAGGGTAACCAAATGAACTGATAATGTATGAAAATCAAAATGATATATTGGGTGGTTGAAAGACACGTGTTTAAAATTTTTAAAAAAATGAAGAATATGTACTATCTTACTTCTAAAAATCTATATGATCAGAATGTAGTATGTATTATGTTACATATTTGATTCTCTGGATATCTTTTAAAGGTATATGATATAAGAGACTAATTGCCTTAAATATACACAATGGGCAATTTGATACTTAAAGAGATAAAGATAAAGCATAATCTGAATAATCCTTTTATTAATTAGCTTATGTGTCAAAATTTCCTTTAGTTATTTGGAATATGATTTCCATATTGTCTTTGTGTACTAGAAATGGTAATTCAGATTGAACTGCTGGAACGGAAAATCTTAGCAGCTTTACGTATCATCTAATCTTTTTGAATTTTACCAGGTTCTATGGGCTTATTACTGAAATTGAAGATTTTGTAGATCCCTAACAATGCGTTCATCTTCTTGCCTGATAGTATTTTCACTGCAGGTATGTATGTTTAGGTCCTAGAATCCTGTTCTTCTCTCTATCTTAGTAAACTATTATGTAATATTGCGTAATAATCTAAGATTCTAAGGGGATATTTGTTAGATAGCTTGTTGTTACTAATCACTGATTGTAGTCGTCATAATAAGAATCCCCGCTTCAAATTTGTCCTTTTAGTCTAAGGCGTCAAGTGACTAGTTTCATACAATTTCTCAACAAAACCCATATATCAAGATTTTACTCCCCAAGAGACTTGAAAAACTTATATATCGAGTCTAAAATAAAAAAACATGGGATAATCGATCTAACGGTAAATCCAACCCAACCACTATATTGTTTGTGTTTATCAACTTTTTTTCCTTCTTATTATACATAACAACTTTTTATTAGTTTCTATGCAGTATGATCGACCTTGGTGTGAACCCTTGATCATGCATTTCCTGAACCACTCTTCCGCCACCACTTAAGTCGCCATCTGCATAAAGCTGAACGGCCATTGAATTATAACGTTCATAGCTGGAAATGACTCCTTTAATTAGTGAATTATTAATTAAACTCTTCGTACGTTCTATGGCTCTGCCATTTCGAGACAAGTTAAATTCAAACTGCATACGTCTCTTCTTAGGTGCTTTTAGACGTTTTCTCAAAACCTTATTTAGAATATTGATTGCTTCATCAACATGCTCATATTTACATAAAAGTATCTAAGAGGATTTTATAAATATTAACACATCTTCACCGCTACCCTTTTGTTAGATTCGCTAGAACATCAGGTATAGCAAATGAATTGCTTCGTTAATTCTTCCATCTTCACACAAACCTCTAATTAGAATCTGATAGATTTCACGGGTTGGATAACAGTTTGACTACTTATTTCCTGGAATACTTCAAGTGCAAGATCAGAACGTTTTTTTTGACAAAGAACATCAATCAACCAACTTATTGAACGTGTTGCAGTTTTCACTTCCTATTTGCTGAAATTCTCTAAAAAAGTCGAAAAGCAGATTCAATTTTGGATTCTTTCACCATTATCTGCACTAAGGTATTCAAAGACTCTGTCTAATTCACACAGTTGAACTGATCAAGATTCTCAAACAGAGAGACCGCTTCATTCAGCATTCCAGCTTTTGCATAGGTTTTTATCACACCCGAAAAGACCGAATCTTGACATTCACACGAATCATATATAATGGGGGTCGCTACCCTTTGGTTTTGCTTAT
This sequence comes from Tanacetum coccineum, assembly GCA_026074375.1. Classification (NCBI taxonomy): domain Eukaryota; kingdom Viridiplantae; phylum Streptophyta; class Magnoliopsida; order Asterales; family Asteraceae; genus Tanacetum; species Tanacetum coccineum. Next base: position 5,749 of record BQNB010063963.1, on the reverse strand, counting down.
GTGAGTCAACGTGAAGCTCGCCCCTCTTTGTCAAAATATATACCCATTTAAGCTGGCATATTCGATGTAACAATAAAATTTATGTAAATGGGAAAACTACTTATATAAAAAGATGATGTTTTCATGAGATGCAATTAGAGGTTAGCCAATAATGTCGTCTTTACGGGTGTTTGTTTCCTGCAAATATTCATTGTTTAAAATATTAATGAAACTTTTTTATTTGCAGAGTGACACGTGGAAGACTACATCCATATCGTGTAGAGGATATATTCCAAATACGTAAATAGCAGGTAGGATCAAATCATGAGAAGAAATTAGTTGCATTTGCAAAGGAAAATAAAAACTTAAAGATAGGATTGTGACAGTTTTTGAGGAAAAAATGTTGGAAATCGAGATATATACTGTAAACCTGTTGCGACAGGTTTGTAAACCCGTTTTGAATGTACTATTTAATGATATGGTTTTTGAACATTAATTCATTAGCATGGGCTCTTACTCTTTCATGTCTTTGACAGTTGACACACATATAAGTGCGGCGTGCGGCTTCTGATACACGTATAACTGCTAACTATTCGTTACCACGGAAACGACTATGTATTCTGTAGGAACCCGTCTAACACTTCATATGCCGAACCACACGGATCGAATCAAGAAAATAAGAAAGAGAGATGATTGTTTAGAGAGAGAGAGATGAGAGAAAAAAGATGTATTAGAAAAAAAGATATTTGTGAGATTAGATATTTTCATATGAGAAAATATTGCAGAGACCGAGAGTTGTCGAGTTCATGCCAACAGTAGTCCGGAACACTTGCCGTGTAGAGGTAGATTGGATTGTCACCGGAGCTAAGTATAAATAGAACTATGCGTGTAGCTTAGTTTATTTGCTTTATTTGATATTGGCTGAGAATTGAATGTTAAAAACTTACAATATGATATAAGATATTTTGGTTTTTATATAAACACAGAAGTAATACTTCTTTTTGGCTCTATCGTGATTCACCTGCTAACGATCATTGTATGGACTCGGCCTAGCTTATGATTGCTCAAATATTTTTGTATTGTGCACGTGTAGGACATAGGTGAGGGTGATACAGAGGTCATGAGCCCAACAAATGTAAGGTGTATTAACCAGGTTTAAAGAGTTATGCCTTGGAATACAATTAGTTTTAGAGCACAGTTTTATAGCTGCACATATAAAAGCATAGAAGTGACGAAGCACAATTAGAAACATGTGCGCACGATACAAATAAGCAATTTCCTTTTAACAATGGACATATACGTAAAAACTAAAAAGTGTGAAAGACATCTAGGCGAGTAAACAGAACTATGTTGCTGATGAAGAATGACAATACACCCGGAGATGCTTGCATTACGCGTCACCTTTCAAATACATGCACCAACATAATTACACACACCCAACACAACAACACATTACGCACTACCAAGGCATCAACATTTACAAAATCATTACGCAAGTATCCATTATACGTGCATCATGCGAAAAGCAAGCTGATACAACCCGTGTGCATCGAACGGGTCTACATGCCTCGTATTATCTAAAATTAACTATATCACCTATTCTACTTTTAATTCCTCACACACAACCACACCTCTTCTCAAAAATACAACCACTTTTCTCTCTCTAAAATAACAATGGCAGTTGGCTGACCACCACTCACTAGCCACAAACCAGTCCACCACCTATCACCACCTCAGTCACTACCGATTGACATCTCTGCACTCATCAAGAATCGCGATTCAGCACCACATAACATGTCGATTTTATCGAAAGTGGTTCAACCGTCAGGGGTTGTCAAATGGTGAGACAACATATGTTATGATTTTTTAGGACTATGATTCCAAGATGATGTTGGCTAGTACAAATTTGTTTATAGATCTATGATTTTTTATGTGTGGATAGATAAAGAGTGAAAGAGAAAGGTGGGAAACTCATAAAGCACGAGGGATTTTTTTATTGGGTAATGTGCAAGTATTTTTAAGACGATGGATTGAAGATTAGTTTGATGTTGAATTAGGAGTTTTTGGATTAAATCTTGGTGATAATTATAGAGAAGAGAAAGATGATAAATTGTTGGTTGTGTTTTGTTTGTGAGTTTGATAGAAGAAAAAAAAAAAATACAAAGTGGTGATGATGTCGGCTGAAGAAGTAAGAGCAGGGGTGTTTGTGTATTTTAAGTGGTGGAAAAGATGATTATATTGTAGAATTAAAGGTAAGGACGAGAAAAAGAATAAAAAAATGTAGTAATGAAATAAGAAAAATAATAGTCACTCAAAAGAAATAAGAAAAATAAAAAATACTGCTGACGTGTCGGTCGTTTTCACAAGTTAACCGGTTATAATCGGTAGCATTCTAAAGTATTTACTATAATGTTACAAATTTAAAAGTTTGGATGGCTATATTGGTAATAAAACAAGTGTGTTTACTAGATGTGTAAATTTAAGAAAGTATGTTTCTATTTAATGGACTTAACCTGATAATTAAATATAATTTAATTATTTTCATGTCGGTACGGGTTGTTTTCGTTTTCAAAATTTTGCGAGGGTATTTTAGTCATTTTTTGTTTGTTTTCGGGTCTCGGGCAAAACTAAAAAGTTGTCAGGAATGTCGTTTTACATCAAATTGCTTTAGAGTCCGAGTCGGGAAAACATGATTTAGCGGGTCGTTTTTGATAAGTCAACTTAGGACTAACATATATCTTCTCGTTTTCAAGTCAAATAAGTTAAAAATAAATTTGCAAATGTGAGATATATAATAATAAATATGATTTATTATTTAAATATGTTCCGAAAAATTACCGGTTACGCGGTAATCATTTTTAAGTGACAATAAAATATCAAAAGCCAAAAAGTCAAGTCGGACCCAAAAAGTCAAAGGGTAAAATAGTCATTTAAAATTCTGAAAATTGCCAGTTGTTACAGTACCTACCCCTTAAAGAAATCTCGTCTCGAGATTTAATTTGTGTTAACCGATTGTGTGACTAAGAAAGGATTTAAGATTTAATAAACCAGTTCTAAACAAGACGCTGATAACCTTTTTTTTCCAGCAAAATTCAATGTTCCGACACTTCTCAATTTACCAAAATTTTTGGCTAGGTTTGACCAGGATATTTAATCCATTAAAATAGGTATCTCAAAAACAATATAACTACATGTCTTATGACTGATATAAATGCGTTATAAATAACATCGAAGGAGAAAGTGTAGTCGCGTGGGTATGTCTGTATAAGGTTTTAAATGTCCGAGGACGGAGTCTCGTTTCTGATATCTGTAATGTTCGATGATTCACATCAATGAGGCTTATGAATGTAAGTATTCAACTTACTTAGCAGTACTAGGATGTATCGCGACCTAAGTCTTCGTACTAGTGGCCCGAAATGAATAGTTCGACTATCTCTTTCGTCGATAGGTGTTCATCTGGCTTAAGGAGGGTTGCATTACCTATTGGATAAAGTTGTACAAGCTGGGATGTATCATGACCTAAGTCTTGGCACTAGTGAATCGCTCCAGGACCCAACAACAGCAACCATAACAACAATAACTATAACAAACGGCGACGGGATGTGGAGAGTGATGATATTTCGAGAAACAATATCCTCAGTATAAAGTTTAACAAATGAGAGGAGCTTGCGGGAGAGCTTATGCGATAGGCGGCGGAATATGGTACTCAGTCGTTAGTTCGAGGATGAATCAACTCCATTAGTTCAAGTGTACATAAGTCGGTTATCTCCACAAACAGTCCATGATCAAAAATATTTGTAACGGCAAAAGTAATAACTTAAGTATGAGATAAGGTAGCTCAAGTGAGGCCTTAAGATTCTGCTGAGTGGTAAAATACGATTGAGTTTCTAGACCTTTTTAACGGATTCCGGTGATTATCGGGTTCGAGTTCATGCTCGTTTCATATCGGATACCATTAAGCCCACTCATTTATAATTCATTATTTGCATAAAGAAGCGTCCCAATTTATGTAAATAATGGATTGATAAACTTATGGTTCGATGATTTGCAATTTATTTATTTAAATAAAGAGGCATCCCAATCCTTTCAAATAAAGAGATTATAAATCATCCTACTTAATAATTTCCAATGCAATACGCGTACTCACATAACCTTCAAGGTGGTGGATAACATGACAAAGCAGTTTTCCTAATGAGCATGGAACGAGTGTTTAAAACTAGTCTTCGGTGGCGGGGAGTAAAACTATCAGACGAGATCAACATAGAGTTCAAGATAGTTAATGAGTACTTGGTCAGAGTAAATAAGGTAAAAGTCTTTATGAACGAGTCAACATAGCAATTATCATATCAATCTTCCTATTACAAGTCCCGCCCATACAAGACTTGTAATACTTAGATTCATACATAATCACATGTAAACAGAACTGTAACGGGTTTTGTTAACATAGCAATTATCATATCAATCCTTATATTATAATTCCCGCCCATACAAGACTTGTAATACTTAGATTCATACATAATTCTATGTAAACAAAATTATGGCGGCTTTCGCGACTACGATATTGTATATAGTTATGAGAAAAATATTCTTAGAGACCATTGTGCAACCCACAATGTCTTAAGAAATGTTCTAGTATTTATATAATTAACTCTTATATAAATAAATGTAAAATATACGCAAAGGGATGTAATCATATATATTATATATGTATGTCATGTAAGCACGTAATGTAAGCAAGTAAGTAAGTAGTGTGTATGCACTTTGAAAATGTTTGATGTGATGCAATGTTTGTGAAAACGGTTATAGTCTAGGGTAAAATATGCAACCTAGTTCTCTATAACCAGTGCTTTTATACCAATCTGTAACACCCTAAAAACGTGTCGCAGTGGAAATACGTCTGAGGGCGTTACTTCATAATACAACAACACAAGATACAAGAGAACGACCTCTAAATGTGTCGTTTGAAAAGTAATCTCGTTGATTTCCTTGAAATTGATATAACATTTGTCCCATAATTGCATCACAATGAAAAGCTTGAAAACAACCCAACGAGATTTGATCATTTGTATGTAAGTGGAAATCCATTAATGAAATCTTGTCAATTTTAGACTCCAGTGCACATCAAGTAAGCTACGCATCTAATTCACCTGAGAAAAAACATGCTTAAAAAGAGTCAACATAAAGTTGGTGAGTTCATAGATTTTTTTAAGTACAAATGTTGAACCAAAGTTCTGTAAAGTATGAATGACCGTTTCAATCATTATAATATTCTTCCAAAATGTATGTATGATTTTTGACCGCAATTGTCCAAAGTATGTATTGCCACTTTATTCAAGGCAACGTAAATATCCGAGTATGTATAAAACAATGATTACATTTACTCTAAGTTCATGAAACCGATGCACTATGTACCCATCGTTGGTGTCCCCTCCAAGAACACCCGGGCAGTAATGAAAACCATATGTACCCATCACAGGTGTCCCCTCCAAGAACACTCGGGCATTTACTTGTAGTTATCAGTATAATTCGCTTAAGCTAATCCATAATCATCTCCAAAGTAAAGTATGTATTTGTGACCAAAAATGAAGTCAAGTAATGTGTCCCATAGCGAACTATGTAAATGAGTAAGTAACCAATTTGTAAACGAGTTGTAAATGAGTATGTAACAAGTTTAAGTTAATCATGTAATTCAATTTGTAAACAAGAATGTTCTCATCACAAAAATATATGTAAAACAAGTAAAACATAGGGCTATAAACTCACCTCAAGT
>BQNB010063962.1:3005-32460 GCA_026074375.1 Tanacetum coccineum | reverse complement strand
TCCTAACATAAGCCGTAGCTTATTAAGCTTATTCTAGGGCTTATTCTTTAAGCTAGTAGGTAATTAGTATTTTTCACTTGTTCTTTGCTTTATGAGATTTCAACTTCCCGGTCACAAGAAAATGTTCATGCTAATCAAAGTTCAGTTATCGAGTCTCTTCCTGTATCTCCTATTCCCGTTGAGGATAGTGAACCCGTTCAAGAAGAGATTGATATTTTCCTTGTTCCAGATGATTTAATTCCACCAAGTGTTGAGAATGATGATTCCGAAAATAAAGATAATGAGTTACCTAACCTTGATCATCAAGATGATCCGTCAATTCCTAGTCCTCCACCAGAACCATCGGATGTTGAGAAATGTTTTGAACCCAAAGCGGGTATTTTGATAACCAAAGTGTTTAAGGGTGTTTCTAAACCTCATGATTTTATGGCCGATATCTTACCTACCCTTCCCACCCTTGTTTTAGATTTGACCTTCATTCTCTTTCTTTCTTCACCTCTCTCCTTCGGGAGTGAAGACACCATTTTTGACCCCAGCATCATCACCTTTCCATTTTCTTATCTAGAGCCGGTGGCATTTTCAATGGAAGTTTCTTGTTCTAAGTGTTGCTCTCCCTAAGGACAAATGAATTCAGGGATCAAGTCGAGCCTGCGACTCGGTGAACAAAAAACAAGCCGCTTCATGGGAGTTCATCCCATGCTTATCATTTTCTTTCTTCTTTCTATTGTTCTAATAATAATGTGTTGTGATGTGTTGAGGCTAGCCTCTTCCGATTTTTCGTTGTTTGTTGTTTGTTGTGATTTTTGTAGGATTGAACCAACAATTTTTGAAGCCTCTCGTGTTCGGTGTTGTGTCCCGGATCACTCGAGCTTCCTATCCTTTGTTAGCAATTAGTTTGGGGAAATCCGATATCCTTTCATCATTATCGATTCATGTTTATCTTTGCATAATTAATAAATGGCTTAGATTTGCGTAGAGACCCGACCTTAAACATTGAGGACAATGTTTCGTTTTAGTTTGGGGAGAGAATCTATCGATTTGATGTTGCTTGCTTATTGTTTTGTTCTCGCGTACCCGTTTTCCCACAAAAATAGCAAAAAAATTAAGTTTTATTTGTAGGAAAAAATGATGAAAAAATGAAAAAATATATTAGTAGTTGAAAAAATTATAAGTGTTAAGACACGAATGTAGGTTTTCCGTTGATGAGAATAAGAAGTAATTTTTGACCCGATCGAACGTGTTGAGTTCTAGCTTTTACCCTTAACAATTAATGATGATAGTTTGTGCTAGTCTCATGTAGACTTTAAACATGCTAGACTTGAATCATTAGTAAATGAAGACTTGTGCTAATCTCAAGTAGATTTTAAATATGTCGAGTTGGATTTTATATAGGCTAAGTATTTTCGAATCTTTTTATTAGAGGTTTTTAATTGCAAAGAATAAGAGATGATAGTGTTGATTACGAATTATGATGCTAAACAAAGTTTATTTGGAAAACTTAAAAGCTTATAAGAATAACTTGTGGTTTTTCTTCTCCGAAGTTCTTAAAATGATTAATTATACGTGTTCTCTTTAATTTTTACAAATTAGAGTTTTACTCTTAAAAGTCTAATCAACATATTCAGAGAAAAAGCTTTATCGATGATAATAGCTAATCATTTGTAAATAAGAATTTTGGTTCAAGTTTATACTTTGGTTTTCTAAAACGAAATTTTTCTATTTGCAAAAATAATTATGTTGTGAAAAATGTTGCAAGAAAAAAAAATGAAAAAATGAATGAAAAAATAAATAAATAATGAAAATATAAAAAAATATGTATAGTGATGAATAAAAGGATGCAAGTTATAAATCCTTAGTGTTAATAATAATATACAAACTCCATCGCAATAAAGTACATGGGCATTTGTCGGTTCGTTCCCGATGTGACATCAAAAGAAAAGGTGGATGATGTATATTTAGGATCGGTATTATAATAAGTACACGAGCTCTTGTCGGAGGCGTGGCCGATGTGACGTCGAAAGAAAAGTGATACCGGTTCCTAGCCTAATATGTAAATATAATGTATAGTTAAGTTGCAAGTTAGAAAATAAATAGTAAAAGTTTCATTCTCTAAAACCAAAGTATTCTTTTGAACCAACGTTTGCAAAAGTCTACAAGGCTTTTTCATCGGAAGTTCATGCGTCTCGATTATTATTCTCCGGATGGGGTCTCAAAAGCCTTAGCACTTACCCGATGACGGTGGGATGCTAGAGAAGAAAGTCATTTATGGGGCAAGTGAACCAACGATGTCTTAGCTAAGGAGGTTTTTGTTTGCTTTGAGTTGTGATCTTACTATGTTATTAACATATTAGCCCAAAAGGCCCATGTGTAAAGCTTAGTCGGATTACAACTATCTAAATTTGTGGATTTAATGGTTTAAATTAATTTGAACACACACACTTAAATATATGATATGTGTCGGGAAGAAAAATTCACAAGTTATAATTATAAGTAGTCTTAGCATCTTAGCTCGTGTTTAACGGTGATCTTATTTTTAAGCTTAGTATGGGATAAGTAAAAAATCGGGGATGACGAATTTATCTTTTAAGACACTTTTCAAGTGCTTTTTGTTCCATGATCCTTAAAGTTACCAAAAAGGTAATGAAAACAATACATTATGTCAACACAAGAATAAGTTGTAGTTAGGTAGTTAATTATTAAAAAAAATCATAAAAAGAGAAAAAGTTTTGAAAATGGGAAAACGGGTGTTTTATAACTTGTGACTTAGAAATTTTACCCACGAAAGACTTTACTACTTCTTAAAGGATTAGTTTGGGGAAATTTCTTGGTATTTGGTTATAAGGCATGTAATATTGCGTGAGGACACACAATCGTTTAGTTTGGGGAATTTTGATATGTGTGAAAACACATATCCGTTTATACCTAAAAAGGCCCAATTAAGCCCAAAATCATACTAAAAATGGCAAAGTTATGCTTGTTTTTATGTTTTGTGTGTGCAGGTACAGATAAAGCAAAAATCACATGAAAACCTTCAAAAACGGACAAACACATACACGAGAAACGGAAGAGTGTGCAAGAGCCGGAAGCCAAAGTCAGAAAAGTCAACCCTCAGTCAACTCTTAGTCAACTCAGTCAAACCACAAAAGGACAAAAATCCAAAGTTACAAATCTAGTCCCTCAAGTTTCCAAAGTTACACAAATGATCCCTAAGCTTAATGGGCCAAATCCTATCAAAACCATACCCGGATCCAAAGCCCAAAATCATTAAACTTTACCCGGCCCAAAACCAAATCCCATAAACCCTAATGATAAATCCAGGGACTTATCTTGCCAATATCAAAACTCCTTTACACCACATGGACTTATATGCCTAATAAACACAAGGACTAAAAATGCCAAATAACTAAACTTACCCCCTTTTACCATCTCAGTCAAAAACAAGCGGGAAAAATTATTGGTACTGTTCATCGTCTCCTTCATTACTTAACCATGGGTAAAACATAGGGCTAATGAAAATTAAAGGGTGCAATAGACAATTCAAGTGGTCTAGTACAAAATGGCAGGGTTAGATTTGTAATCTCAAAGGCCCTAATTGTCTCACTTAAGCAAGAAGGCCACGTTGGCAGGAGTGAAAGCACAAAGAAGGATTCGGATTTGCATTGGATTCACTCAGTAAACAAGCACAATCAAGGCTAACACACGGATGCCACATTGGCAATCCGTGTGTCCCAAATATTGTAACACCCCCAAATTGGGTCGCAGTGGAATAAGGGTCCGGGGCGTGTTACTTCTCAGATCAATAACACAAGATAATATAAGAACGACCAAAAAGTCGTTTAAAACTGATACATTGGATTTAAAAAAGTATGTGTTACAAAAGCCCGAAGCTTTACTTGCTTACTTGTTATTATTATAAAGATTTCCAGCCCATAATAGATATACAAAATGTAATGCGACTTAAATCTTTAATGCGTGACTTCAAAATATAACCACTAATGTATCATTCGTACCTCGTGCTTAATGACCTCCTGAAAAATATTGCATTTAAAAACGTCAACATAAAGTTGGTGAATTTCATAGGTTTATGTAAATGTATATGCAGGACCGCAAGACTTTCCCAGTGATAATGCAACAGATGCAGACATCACAAAATGCAATTACGTTTGCCTAAGCTCATGACACCGAAGCTCGACATAATTGAATACAATATATAAATATTGCCTACATTGCCCGTGATGATGTTCAACCCGTAACATCCAGTATCCGACATGATATACGTTCGTTTCCAGTGATAGCTAGTCACCCAAACGGGGAGGTCAATCCCAAATAGATCTATCTATAATCATTCGCGCTCACATTCCAGTAATTGACAGTTCATGATTCATGGGCATAGTGGGTTATCGCTACTTAGGCAAAACGTAATCATGATAAAATGTACACTTGCGTCCAATTTGTAAAACATGCATATGTTTCTCACCCCAAAAACTTGTAAATTAATAATTGTAAAACATGGGGCTATGAACTCACCTTGAGTGAGTAAACGCCATTCAAAGTTAGGACATTTAAGAGGTCATGACATGACGTACGAGGAGTTAGGACACTTTAAATCGTAAATCTAACAACTCGTCAATACGTCATCCGAAGAAGCCTCATTATGAAATTCCTTAGTAATATAACACTTCGATAACTAATCACATATGAAATTCCCTAGTAATATAACACTTCCCTAGTAATATGTAGACACTAATATGGTGAAAGAAAATCAAAGTGTGGATTTGTTTGTCTGGCCTTTTTGAGCCGTGAGCTATAACATATGCTCCTCCTGTCTCGGCTTGTTGAGCTTTTTGAGTTGATTCTTGAGATTTGCATCTTTGATCATATATTTTAGTTAGCATTTATTGTTTCTTGTTTAATTAGCCTTTTATTAGAATTAAGCTTGTAGCATCTTAAGTGTCTAGAACAACTTTTGTTTAGCATATCGAGACTTTATTGAAAACTTTGTGCAAGTGATTTAAGTGTAACAAAACTTAAGTGAGCTCAAAGCTCTCTTTCTCGAAGGTCTGACTTATTAATAAGTGTTTCAGAGCTAATTTGTCATTTTCAGACAAAAAGTGTAGTTTTAAAGTTGTTTAAAATCAGGTTTTTAATAAGTTTTGATATTTAGATTTTGTTAAAAGTTAAAAAATAAATAAAATTGCAAAAAATAATTTCTAGGATTTTTCGAAAAATCTTTAAAAATAGAAATAATTTTCAGAAAAATACAAAAAAAATAGTTTTTAGCATTAGATTAAATACTTTTAGGTTTACATTCAGAAAAATCTATTTCACCACTTTTAGATTTTAATTTTCATTTTTGAGCTTTTATTTTTAATTTTAAAAATAGGATTTTAATTTTAAAAATAGTTAAAAACAGTTTCCTGAGCTTTTATGTTATTTTAGACTCTTCTAAGTGTAAAAATCATTTTTTAGAATTTTTAGAAATTAATTTGCTATTTTCTAGGATTTAAATAGATTTAATTAGTTTTTAATTCATAAAAAAATTCAAAAAAAATTTATATTTCCTTTTTCTAAAATTTTCTTTTGTCTTATTTTAGGTTTAGAAATTTAGTTTGCATTTTTAAGAGTTAAATTTGCTTAATTTGCTTAATTGTCGCGTTTTATTTGCTCCCGTTAATTGCTTAGTGTTTAATAGCTTTTAATTGCTAGTACTTAATTGTTTTTTTTAATTGGTAGATATAGATAATCAAATCAATCCTTGTTACTATTCAAATTCATTGTCCGAACAACAATCGAGGTTTCAATTTCACAAATCATTGGGGAAACGACCCGGGAAATCATACTTCCCGGTTAATATACGTATTATATTATATTATATATATTTGTGAAGATTTCCCTTTTTACCTTTGTCCTCAAGGGTAAATTGGTAATTTTTCATAGTATTATATTATATATTTTACGCGTATATCAATGATTTTACGCCACTCATAACTATTCAAAGATCTTATAGTGTAATTAGGCAGAAGATCCCATTCGAGCTCAATGGGGAGACCTTCGAGCCGGAGAGGGAGGCACGTCATCAAGCCCCCCAGTCGAATGTAATGTATGCAGCTATGAATGCATTGCTTTCGACTTAATCAGCAAATAACTTGAAGGCCATATGAAACATCTAGGCATATGTACTTTATGCATTAAATGATAAGCCCACTTGTCATGGAGTTAGTTGAGTCTTTAATGAAGATTACTCAATAGTCTTCCTGGGTAATCGGGAATGTCTTATCCTAATTTTCCTTCTAATTTGAAATCTGGATGATTCCTGATGCGTGACACGTGGACGGTCATGAAGGTATTGAGAGATACTTATAAATACTTTGCCATAAACCCTTCTTTCTTTTTCCCATCATCATCTTTCTTTCTACTTTCTTCGACCTGCTGTGCATCTATCTCTGATGTAAGATAATCACCATCCCTTTTTTAATTATGAGCGCGAAGGACTCCATAACCACTCAAACTTGTGAACTTTCACAAGAAGAGTTCAATGAATTTCTCGCCCTTTACCCTGTTCCTTCTGAATATCATGTTATTCTTCCCAAATCCAATCAGACCATTTTCGATGCTCCTCCTGGGTATGTCAGGTTGTACACCCATTCATTCTCTCTTGCAAATCTTAGGCTTCCTTTTACTGAGTTCTTCTGCGAAGTTCTCGAATATTTTCAAGTTCATATATCGAGACTCAATCTTTTTGGCTGTGCCAAGCTCACTACTTTTGTTGTCATTTGTAAAGCTTATGGTTGTGAGCCCTCTGTCGACCTCTTACGAGGGTTCTTTAATTTGTGTTGAGCTGGTAAGTGGCTGACGTTTGCTAAAAGGTCTGAAAAACATATTCCGAATCTGCTTCCTAAAGTTATTACCCGCATCGAAGGTTGGCACGAACGGTTTTTCTATGTTCAAGACTCCATCATCCCTGCCAAGTATCCACAACTTCTGTCTGAGCAAGACAAACTTGATCTGAAATCTTTCAAAGATAAACTTCCTCCCAATATTGAAGAGAACCCCATGTTCCAACGTCTTAGTCGACGTGGTAAGGTGTATAACTGGGAGACTGCTACATACGGTAAGATCTGGTGTAATGAAGACGTTCACGACCTTAGATCTGTTGAAACTGAATTCCCAGCTATAGTTTTTGATGACGCGTTTACATCTGAACCCACGGTAAGTCCTCTTAACGAAATAAAATTGACTTTAGAATATCGTATGATGAATCCGACGATGAAGATTACACTGTAATCTTTGACAAAAACTCGTTTTCTTATAAAATAATCAATGCCAATGATTTGAAAACGGATTCAGAAAACGATAATGATAAAGTCAATATGCCTTCTTTTTCGTCATCCAATCCTACGGTCAGTTGTATTGATGATTTAGACTTCTTTAAAGAATTTAAGAACGAATTTCCAGCCATTATTTACAATGATGCTCTAACGTCTAAATTAGATTTTTTAACTGAACCTACTGTTAGTACTCAACATATCGATAAATTTAATTTGAAAGATGACACATCATTGTATGAATTTGACGAAGAGGAATAAAACATTTTATACTTTAAAGATCTATTTTCTTTTAACGTAATTTATCCAGGTGATTTAAAATCGGATAAGGAAAATAATGATGATAAAATCCATATTTAAAATATCCTTCCAAGGGGATAATTAATAAATGCTGATTGATGGTGCCTATGGCACAGAGGGTCAAATAAGCTTTTGGAAACAAGTCATGATACATCTAATAAATTTTTCAAAACTGAAACTTTTATCAAGGAATTAAATTTTAATATCATGACTTGTAATTATATTATCAAAGGGATGTTAATAAATCTTTTTAAGAATTTATATGTGTCGTTTGGCATCCCATTCGACCCTAAATTGTTTTATAAGGATGGGATTAAATTAGGACAAGTCTAACTTAAAGACTTTTCTGTAAACAAAAGTGCTCTATTGCAGGGAACAGACCCAAAATATTTTAATTTATTTTCGAGTCTCTCTCCCAGACTGGTCCTAATTACGGCGTATCAAACCCCAATGGATATGGCGTATGACCTTTCTACAACGTAATCTAGTCTTTATTTTTAGCACAGTCTATACGATGTATTCATTAAATGAATCCAGCGTATACAGGTATCAATACGACGTACCCTAGGGGATGGATATGGCGTATCGACTTCCTATACAGTCTTTAGAGTTAGAGGTGTTTCTTTTGAGCCTAACCCACACGACAAACCGTCGGAGATAGAATTGCACTTGTTTTCATATATTTAATACAGGAACCTCAAAGAAAAATAAAAAAATCCGGACAATATTTGTGGAGTATACTCTTAACACGTTTAGGAAATCTTGCTCAATAAACTTTCATGGAGAATCTACCGAACAAATATCAAGGGAGTTTCTCATTCTAATTCTTTTTAAATCCCGTTTTTAATGTTTTATTCATACAACGAGGATGTTGTATAATTCAAGTTGGGGGATGAAATTAGAATGTTTACTTGTCTTAACTTTCACACTAAAATGCTTAAATTATGCTAAAATTTAAAAAAAATTCAAGAATACTTTTGTGAAATTACTTGTTACATAACCTGCACACAATAACCCTTGTTAGATATTGTGAGAATTTAACCTTATCCGTTTCCCAATGTTTACCCCAAATTCCACAAAATATGAGTGATGTGTCGTGATGTATAACATTAATCTTGGCTTGGTATATCAAATCGAGATCACAGTGATTAGTACTAATGTCGAGATGTAGATGGAGTAACTTGTTTATAAAATGGTAATTTTAGGATTACACCCAAAAAGCCTAGCGAGATCGTGTTGTATAACTAACCCTTGTTTTAAACACTTTGTTTTACACTCTCATTATAAGAGTAAAGAGGAAGTATGATGCTACCCCTAGAACAACCCGTAAACCAATCCTTTAGGAATCTTACAAACCAATATTTGTATGTTCGTTACAAAAAAAACCTATTTTACACCACATACCTACCCTGTTTAGATTAAGTTTTATACTTTACAGCTTGCTATTTTCTTAAAAGTTAAAGCTATATATTTCCCGAGGTCTTGTGTCGAGATTCTCAATCTTTGGTACAATCTGGAAAGGAATTGCACCATTGCAAATGGGAATGTATAAAGTAGTCAATCTCTTGTGTTTTTACTACCATCACAATTAATGGTATGTTTGAAGAACGAAGAATTACCGAAGGAATTATCCGAAGTTACTATGATCGTCAAGATGGCAGAATTACACCGAGTTTCGTAGTTAGTATATGTCCAAAAAAATTAGAAAATCGCAACAAAAAAGAGAGATGGAAAGTTTGCAGATGATCGTTTCGCAAAAGCATTACCGAAGGAATCATATGAAGGATCGATTATTCGTTAATACGTTCAGAAAAATCAACGATGTAGAGTATTGTATTAAGTGGTAGATATCGCCAATTACCTTGTAAAGTATGTAAAGTATGGGACGTTAGGGAAGTTGATCGTTACGGGAAGGCCAACTTTGGTTGTTGTTTTTGATCTATGATCAAGACGTCTGTAAATAGTTGTGTCTTAATCACGGTAACAATCGGGAAAAAGTGTTTAGCAACTTGTATCTTAGACTTAATCTATTTGTTTCATAATTTTTATTTAACAACAATTTATTTCCCTTTCCTAATCATTAACCATGGGTTTTATGTGAATGAGGATGTGTACGAGAAAGTCTACTGATCTGATAACTAATATGCCGTATTATTCTAGACCTATACGACGTATCCAAGACTTTGACGAATTAAAAGACCATTGCCTGACTTTGACGAATACGTCGTATATAATACTTTGGTCAACAAAGAAGAACCAACAGGTTTTATCTCAATACGCCGTATATAATACTTTGGTCAACAAAGAAGAACCAACAAGTTTTACCTCAATACGTCGTATCCATCAAGAAGATACGGCGTATCCGTGCCTACATTTCACAGATAACCACGAAGGATTGATGACCCAATACACCATATTCAGGAGCCTCTATATGCCGTATCCAAGGTTTACTATACATGAAGATTCTTGAAGATATCAAACGTGGTCCTTACTCCAAGAAATCCCCAATACACCGTATCCCACATCGCCCGATACGGCGTATCGACGAGTTTCCAGACTCTATAAATAGACGACCCTAAACTCAGTTTTAGGTATGAAAATGAAACCCTAAACCACCAAGTCGACCAAGAGACGATTAAAAGATCATAGAAGGTCAGAAAAGAGCCTCAAGATCATAGGAAAAATCTTGTAATCTTCGCACAACCGAATACGCGTTCGATTGAGGTTTCTTTATTTTAATCGTTCATATATCAAACCGTGTGTATTTTTACAATGACTATTGGCTGATACCTTTAGGTATCAGCCATGTTTATGAAGATTTAATGTTTGGTTTGTTTATCTTGATTGCTTAATTTATCGTTGATTATTGTTTATGTTTATCAATTTATACTCGTTTACGTGCTTTTGTATGCGACCTATCATTCAACCGAATCTAGTAAGACGGACCAAGTTAAGCCACTTTATGTGTAAAGAAGGATTGAGTTAGGACATTTAAGATTGTCAAAAAGGCTGGGAATTGAGGTCGATATCGTTGCTAAAATTGATTTTTATCGCTAAGCTCCCTCACCCGACTACAGTTAAAGGTGTTAGGAGTTTCTTAGGACATGCAGGTTTTTTACCGACCCGATTTATCCAAGGATTTTTCTCAAAACTGCTATAGACCAATGACCATCCTTCTTGACAAGGAAACACTCGTTTTGTGTTTTCTAAAGATTGTATTGATGCTTTTCTGATCATAAAAAGAAGCTTACCGAAGCTCTATTATTAGTTGTCCCGAATTAGATCTTACCTTTCGAACTCAAATATGTGATGCGAGTGATTCTGCGATTGTGCAGTTCTTGGACAACGAAGATGAAGCATTTTTAGCCAATTTACTATTATGCTAGCTAAGACTATGACTGAAGCTCAAATTCATTACACTACCATAGAAAAGGGAATTGGCTTGCCGTTGTGTATGCTTTGAAAGTTTTCAGCATATCTTGTCTTTCCAAAAGCATAGTGTATACGATCACTCGGCTTTTAAAATACCTTATGAACAGACAATCGCGTAAGCCGAGTTGCTCCGGTGGGTATCTTCTACAAGAATTTTGATATCCAATCGTGATAAAAAAGGAGTGAGAACCTTACGCAGACCATTTATCTAGACTTGAGAATCCTCATTATGGATGTGTTAGAAACACAAAGACACTTAATGAACATTTTCCTTTAGAAAACCTTGGAGTTATTTCTAGTGAAACTACCCCATGGTTTGCGGACTATGCAAATTACTATGCGGGGAATTTTATCATCAAAGGAATGTCAACTCAACAAAAGAGAAAGTTTTTTAAGGACGTTAAACATTATTTCTGGGATGATCCCTATCTTTTCTCA
The DNA here is from genome assembly GCA_026074375.1 of Tanacetum coccineum. NCBI lineage: Eukaryota > Viridiplantae > Streptophyta > Magnoliopsida > Asterales > Asteraceae > Tanacetum > Tanacetum coccineum. The sequence continues at coordinate 20,965 of BQNB010063962.1, read as the reverse complement.
TACTTGTGGGATCAAATCATTCGACGGTGTTTTGCCATGGCAAGAAGCTCTTAGAGAATCCTAAAGCTTGCATTGAAGGACTACCGATGGGGCCATCATGGTGCGAATCTCATGTCCAAAAAGTTTTTGATGCTGGTTTCTTTTGGCACTACCATATATCGAGATGCCATTATGATGATCAAAAATTTGTGATACGTGCAAGGCAAGGCCAGAAATTTCTCAAAGAGATGAGATGCTCAAAACGCCATCCAAGTTTGTGAATTTTCGATGTATGTAGGGTATCAGATTTTATGGGACCATTTACGTCTTCAAGAGGGAAACAAATACACCTCGTAGTGTTTGTTATCTTTAAAAAGGGTTGATAGCAAAGACCCTCCACACAAATTGATTGCTAGGGTTGTTTAGTAAAGTTTAGGGTTTGTAGTAAAAGTTTTTTTAAACATTCTTTTGCTCGATTTGGAACGCCTAGAGCTATATAAGCGATCGTGGGACCTATTTTATAACGATCTGTTTGCTAAAGTAATGTCCTAAGTATGGAGTACACATCGTCTAGCTACGCTTATCACCTCAAACGATGCGGTCAAGTGGAGGTGTCCAATCGAGGTTTAAACGTATTCTGACAGGTACGGTTGTGAAAACATGCCTCATGGTATGACAAAATTTAGATGAAGATTTGTGGGCTAGTTATACTACTTTTAAGACACCAATTGTTGTACGCCCTTTACAAGCTTGTTTATGAAAAGTCTTGCCATTTACGATTGAGTTAGAGTATAAAGCTTACTGGCTTTGAAACTTGCTAATTTTGATCTTAAAAACCTATGGAGTGATCTCGGAAGCTAAAGCTGAAATGAACTTAATGAGCTTTGTGATAAAGCTTATGAGAATTCTTTGCATCTTATAAGGAGAAGAAAGTAAGAAGCTTCACGAACTCAAAGATCAAAAACCGCATTTTCAATGTTTGTGATCGAGTTTTACTCTTCAACTCTCGTCTAAAGATATTCTCAGGAAAGCTTAAAACTCATTGGTCAGGACCTTTCACCATCACCAAAGTTTTTCCATACGGAACCATTTGTAGTTATCTTCAAACCTGTTGGTCCGAACTTCAGGTGATATGGTCATCGTGTGAAGCATTACTTTGGAGGGGACTTGCCACCAAAGGAAGTCCAGGATCTCCACACTCTCCCTAAGGACAAATGAATTCAGGGATCGAGTCAAGCTATGTGACTCGGTTACCAAAAACAAAGCGCTTCGTGGGAGGCACCCCATGCCTATCCTTTTCTATTTTTCTTTCTATAATATGTTGTGTTGTGAGAAGGCTTGTACTCTTCCGTTCTTTGTGTTTGTTGTTTGTACCTGTGATTGTTTGCAGGATAGACCCAACTAATTTGAAGACTCTCGTGTTCGGTGTTTTGTCCCGGTTCACTCGAGCTTCCTAGCCTTTGCTTGTCATTAGTTTGGGGAAATCCGATATCCTTTCATCATTATCGATTCACGTTTATCTTTGAATAATTAATAAACGGCTTAGATTTTTCGTTGTAGACCCGCCTTACTTGAGGGCAATGTTTCGTTTATTCATTTTTGTTTTAGTTTGGGGAGGGAGGGAATCTATCGATTGATGTTGTTGCTTATTGTTTTGTTCTTGCGTTACAAGTTTCTCCACAAAAAATAGCAAAAATTTAAATTTTTTTAGTTTTTATTTGTAGAAAAAATGAAATATGAAAAAAAATATATTTAAGTTTTAAAAATTAATAATTATAGTGTAAGGACACGAATTGTAGGTTTTCGTTGGTGAGAATAGAGTAATTTTTGACCGAGTCGAAAGTGGTTGGAGTTCTAGCTTTCTCCCTTAACAATTACTTGTTGATAGTTTGTGCTAGTTCTCGTGAGACTTTAAAATGCTAGACTTGAAAATCATAGTAAATGAAGGACTTGTGCCTTAATCACAAGTAGATTTTAATATGCCGAGTTGATTTTATATAGGCTACAGCTTTTTTGTGAATCTTCTTTATTAGAGATTTTAAATTGCAAAGAATAAGGAATGATAGTGTTAATTACGAATTAGGATGCTAAACAAGGTTTATTTGGAAAACTTAAAGGCTTATAAAAATAACTTATGATTTGTTTCTTCCCCGAAGTTCTTAAAATGATTAATCATACGTGTTCTCTTTAATTTTTACAAATTAGAGTTATATCTTAAAAGGTCTAATCAAACTATTTGAGAACAAAGCTTTATCGATGAAAGTCGACTTTCATTGTAAATAAAAATTTTGGTTCAAGCTTATACTTTGGTTTTCTAAAACGAAATTTTTTTATTTGCAAAAATAATTATGTTGTGAAAAATGTTGCAAGAAAAAAAAAATGAAAAAATGAATGAAAAAAATAATGAAAATATAAACATGTATGTTTTAGTGATGGAATAAAAGGATGAACGGTATAAATCATTAGTGTTAATAATATATTACAAAAACCCCATCGCAATATTGTACATGGGCATTTAGTCGGTTCGTTCCCGTGTTGAATCGAAAGAAAGGGTGGAGGATGTATATTTAGGGTCGGTATCTTATAGTAACACGGGACTTCTTGTCAGAGGCCGTGGCCGATGTGACGTCGAAAGAAAAGTGATACCGGTTCCTAGCCTAATATGTAAATATAATGTATAGTTAAGTTGCAAGTTAGAAAATAAATAGTAAAAGTTTCATTCTCTAAAACCAAAGTATTCTTTTGAACCAACGTTTGCAAAATTTTAAGGTTTTATCGGAAGTTCATGCGTCTCGATTTTTTTTTTTTCTCCAGATGGGGTTATCAAATGCCTTTGGACATACCCGATGGACGGTGGGATTGCGTAGAGAAGAAAGTCATTTATGTGAATTCGTGAAACCACTACAGGATGTCTTAGATAAGGAGGTTTTTGTTTGCTTTGAGTTGTGATCTTACTATGTTATTAACATATTAGCCCAAAAGGCCCATGTGTAAAGCTTAGTCGGATTACAACTATCTAAATTTGTGGATTTAATGGTTTAAATTAATTTGAACACACACACTTAAATATATGATATGTGTCGGGAAGAAAAATTCACAAGTTATAATTATAAGTAGTCTTAGCATCTTAGCTAGTGGTTTAACGGTGATCTATATTTTTAAGCTTAGATTTTGGGAAAAAGTGGAAAAGTCGAGGGATGGACGATTTTATCTTTTAAGCATTTTCAAGTGATTTTTGTTCCATGAGCCTTTAAAGTTACAAAAAGGTAATGAAAAACAATACATTATGTCAACACAAGAATAACTTGTAGTTAAGTAGTTAATTATAAAAAAAATCTTAAAAAGAGAAAAAGTTTTGAAAATGGGAAAACGGGTGTTTTATAACTTGTGACTTAGAAATTTTACCCACGAAAGACTTTACTACTTCTTAAAGGATTAGTTTGGGGAAATTTCTTGTATTTGGTTATAAGGCATGTAATATTGCGTGAGGACACACAATTCATTTTGTTTGGGGAAATTTTTGGTATTTGGTTATAAAGGATAGTAATATTGCGTGAGGATCACATGTTTAGTTTGGGGAATTTTGATTTGTTGTGAAAAACATATCAGTTTATAACCTAAAAAGGCCCATTTAAGCACAAAACAATACTAAAATGGCAATGGTATGATTGTTTTGATGTTTTGAGCCTGTGCAGGTAGGATAAGCAAAATCACATGATAAACGATCAAAAACGACAAACACATAAACTGAGAATCGGAAGAGTGTTGCAAAGAGCGGAAGCCAAAGTCAGAAAAGTTCAACATCAGTCAACTCTTAGTCATCTCAGTCAAACCACAATAAGGACAAAAATCCAAAGTTAGAAATCTAGTCCCTCAAAGTTTCCAAACGTTACATCAAATGATCCCTAAGCTTAATGGGGCCAAATCTATACAAAAACCATACCGGATCAAAGCACACAAAATCAATAAAACTTTACCGGCCCAAAACCAAAGCCATAACCTAATTGATAATCCAGGGGATTATCTTGCCATATCAAAAATCCTTTAAACACATGGACTAATAGGGCTAATAAACACAAGACTAAAAATGAAAATACCTAAACTTACCCCTTTTTACCATTCAGTCAAAACAAGCGGGAGAAAATTATTGGTTACTGGTCTTCGTCTCCTTCATTACTTAACTGTGTAAAACATAGGGTAATGAAAATTAAAGGGTTTGCAATTGACAATTCAAGTAGTCTTAGTACCAAAATGGCAGGGTAGATTTGGTTTTCTCAAGCCCTAATTGTCTCACATAAGCATGAAGGCCACGTGGAGGACAGTGAAAGCACAAAGATGGATTCGGTTTTGCATTGGATGCATCAGTAAACGCGCACAATCAAGGCTGGAAAACACGGATGCCACATTGGCAATCCGTGTGTCCCAAATATGATCCAACGGCTCAGGATTATCCTCCAATGATTGGAAGAATGGATGGCAGAGATTGATGGGAGCGTGGGTAGACCTCAAGAGGCTAGAAGGTTCACTAAGAGGCTATAAATAGCCACACATTTCACACACACACACTATCGAGTTAGCTCTTTAATTTTTTTAGCTTAATTTAGTTTAGCTTATGAAATTTTCATGTATTTTCTTTTAATTCCTATTGTAATCTCTTTCCAGTAATGTAACAAGCTTTTAGTAAATGAAATTCAGTCTTCTTTTAACCAAAAAAAAATTTAGTTAAGTTAGTATAGATCTTTGATTCCTAGATTATTCAGTTGCTTATTCATGTCTTGTAGTTGTTATAAGCTCATTGATGTCTGGTATCAAAGTTTAGTTAAGTGGATTTCCATTTTAAAAGCTTTTTGAAATATGTCAACAATATTAAGGGGTGTTTGGAATAGACTTGTTTGACCATCAAAAGTCAAAGGGGGTTTGTGTATTTTTGTTTGACGGTCAGGTTTTATTTTTCATTTGTAATAGTAGTAAAGAGTTTTTTTTTAAGGTTAGATTTTAAAAATCAACAAGTTAGGGCTTAATTTGAGTGTGTCAGCACCAGGGGACTTTTTCCCTTTCTCTTTGATTGTGTAAATTTGATCCAAGCCCTCTAAGGCTTGGATTTTGTTTATTTGGTGTTTAAACACTCCTAATGAGTGTGTTTAGTGCAGAATTGACCACCTTTGTGGCCTGCACTTTTGCTTTGCTCTTTGGTAAAGTACATCAGCAGTAGTAACATTATTACTACTGCTGACTTTAAGCTCCAATTTAGTTTAGTGTTAGTAACTCTTAAGCTTTCAAATTCAAGTAGCTTTTAATTCATACATAGCTTAATATAGTTTAGGGCTTGCTTTTTATTTTCTAGCTTAATTACTTAGTTAAAATTAGCTTAAAAAGTCATAAAAATCCTCATATATACAAAAAAAGTAGTATTAGAATTTTAGCCTTTAAATTTTAGAAATTTTATGTTGTAGTATCAGATTTTCTTGTTTGAATTTATAGCTTTATAGTTAGGTTAATTAGGTCCCATATGCTCCTCCTGTCTCGGCTTGTTGAGCTTTTTGAGTTGATTCTTGAGATTTGCATCTTTGATCATATATTTTAGTTAGCATTTATTGTTTCTTGTTTAATTAGCCTTTTATTAGAATTAAGCTTGTAGCATCTTAAGTGTCTAGAACAACTTTTGTTTAGCATATCGAGACTTTATTGAAAACTTTGTGCAAGTGATTTAAGTGTAACAAAACTTAAGTGAGCTCAAAGCTCTCTTTCTCGAAGGTCTGACTTATTAATAAGTGTTTCAGAGCTAATTTGTCATTTTCAGACAAAAAGTGTAGTTTTAAAGTTGTTTAAAATCAGGTTTTTAATAAGTTTTGATATTTAGATTTTGTTAAAAGTTAAAAAATAAATAAAATTGCAAAAAATGGGGTGTTGCCAGTTTTGAACCCGTGACCTCTTGCTTGCATTAACCACGTGTGAAAGAAAGTGTGTTTTTTCTTTCATCTATGATCGTGAGCTACATTAGCTCATCCACTCATACCTTGCACCATTTAATAGATAACCTTGTTTTATTTTTCTTTTTAGTTTAATAAGCCGTAGCTTATTAGGCTTAATTTTAAAAATAGTTAAAAACAGTTTCCTGAGCTTTTATGTTATTTTAGACTCTTCTAAGTGTAAAAATCATTTTTTAGAATTTTTAGAAATTAATTTGCTATTTTCTAGGTGTGAATAGATTATTTAGTTTTTAATTCATAAATAAATTCAAAATTATAATTCCTTTTTCTAAATTTTTCTTTGTGTTATTTTTGGTTAGGAAATTTAGTTTGCATTTTTAAGAGTTAAATTTGCTTAATTTGTTTAATTGTCGCGTTTTATTTGACCGTTAATTGCTTAGTGTTTAATAGCTTTTAATTGCTAGTACTTAATTGTTTTTTTTAATTGTAGATATGATATCAAATATCTCTACTTGTTACTATTCAAATTCATTGTCCGAACAACAATCTAGGTTTCAATTTCACAAATCATTGAGGAAACGACCCGGGAAATCATACTTCCCGGTTAATATACGTATTATATTCTATTATATATATTTGTGAAGATTTCCCTTTTTACCTTTGTCCTCAAGGGTAAATTGGTAATTTTCCATAGTATTATATTATATATTTTACGCGTATATCAATGATTTTACGCCACTCATAACTATTCAAAGATCTTATAGTGTAATTAGGCAGAAGATCCCATTCGAGCTCAATGGGGAGACCTTCGAGCCGGAAAGGGAGGCACGTCATCAAGCCCCCCAGTCGAATGTAATGTATGCAGCTATGAATGCATTGCTTTCGACTTAATCAGCAAATAACTTGAAGGCCATATGAAACATCTAGGCATATGTACTTTATGCATTAAATGATAAGCCCACTTGTCATGGAGTTAGTTGAGTCTTTAATGAAGATTACTCAATAGTCTTCCTGGGTAATCGGGAATGTCTTATCCTAATTTTCCTTCTAATTTGAAATCTGGATGATTCCTGATGCGTGACACGTGGACGGTCATGAAGGTATTGAGAGATACTTATAAATACTTTGCCATAAACCCTTCTTTCTTTTTCCATCATCATCTTTCTTTCTACTTTCTGTCGACACTGCTGTGCATCCTAATCCATGATGTAAGATAATCACATCTTTTTTAATTATGACGCGCGTAAGACCTCATAACCACTCAAATTGTGAACTTTCACAAGAAGAGTTCAATGAATTTCTCGCCCTTTACCCTGTTCCTTCTGAATATCATGTTATTCTTCCCAAATCTAATCAGACCATTTTCGATGCTCCTCCTGGGTATGTCAGGTTGTAAACCCATTCATTCTCACTTGCAAATCTTAGGCTTCCTTTTACTGAGTTTCTTCTGCGTAAGTTCCGAATAATTCTCAGTTATATATCGGATCAATCTTTTTGGCTCGTGTTTTTGTGCAAAGCTCACTCTTTTGTTGTCATTTGTAAAGACTTTGGTTATGAGCCCTCTTAGATCGATTTTCGAGGTTTCTTTTATTTGTGTATGAGTGGTAAGTGGCTGGACGTTTGGCTAAACGGTCTGAAAAACATATTCGATTCTGCTTCTAAAGTTAATTACCCGAATCAAAGGTTGGTCTCGAACGGTTTTTCTACTTTTCAAGACTCCATCATCCTGCAAGTATCCACACTACTGTCTGAGCAAGACAAAACTAATCTGCAATCTTTCAGATAAATTCACCCAATTTTGTAACTGAGAACCCATGTTCATGTGTCATAGTCGGACGTAGTTTATGGTGTATAATGGAGAGATTGCTTACATACGGTAAGATTGGTGTAATGTAAGACGTTCACGACCTTTAGATCTGTTGAAATGAATTCCAGCTATTAGTTTTTGATGACGCGTTTACATTGAAAACCCACGTTAAGTCCTCTTACCGAAATTAATTGCCTTTAGATATGTATGATGAATCGGACGATGAAGATTCACTGTCATCGTTGACAAAAAGAACTCGTTTTATAATACTAATCAACTGCCATATGATTTGTAAACGGTTCCCGGAAAATGATAATGATAAAGTCAATATGCCTTCTTTTTCGTCACCCAATCCTACGGTCAGTTGTATTGATGATTTAGACTTCTTTAAAGAATTTAAGAACGAATTTCCAGCCATTATTTACAATGATGCTCTAATGTCTAAATTAGATTTTTTAACTGAACCTACTGTTAGTACTCAACATATCGATAAATTTAATTTGAAAGATGACACATCATTGTATGAATTTGACGAAGAGGAATAAAACATTTTATACTTTAAAGATCTATTTTCTTTTAACGTAATTTATCCAGGTGATTTAAAATCGGATAAGGAAAATAATGATGATAAAATCCATATTAAATAGTCTTCAGGGGATAATGTAATAAATGCTGATGATGGTGCCTATGCACAGGGTAATAATCTTTTGGAACAGTATGATACATCTAATTAAATTTTCAAAAATGAAAACTTTTATCAAGGATTAAATTTTAATATCTGACTTATTATTTATATTATCAAAGGGATGTTAATAAATCTTTCTTAAGAAATTTATATTGTTGTTTTTGGCTATCCATTAGGACCCTAAATTGTTTTATCAGGATGGATTAAATTTGGACAAGTCTATCTTAAAGACTTTTTGTAAACAAAGTGCTATGCTAGGTAGACAACCAGAATGTATTTTTATTTTTTTCGAGTCTTCTTTCCCAGACTGTTATACGGGCGTATCAAACCCCATGGATATATGGCGTAATGTGACTTTGGAGGTGTAATCTGGAGTTCGTTTAATTTTTAAGCAACCAGGCTATTACCGATGTTTGCATTAACTAGAATCCAGCGTATTCTGGTATATCAATACGACGTAACCTCTATAGGGATGGATATGGCGTATCGACTTCCTGTACAGTCTTTAGGTGTTTATTTCGAGTCTAACCAACGAATACACGGAGATAGAATTGCACTTGTTTTCTTATATTTTACACAGGACCTCAAAGAAAATAAAAAAATCGACAATATTGGTGGAGTATCTACGATTTGGAAATCTTGCTCAATAAACTTTCATGGAGAATCTACCGAGCAAATATCAAGGGAGTTTCTCATTCTAATTCTTTTTAAATCCCGTTTTTAATGTTTTATTCATACAACGAGGATGTTGTATAATTCAAGTTGGGGGATGAAATTAGAATGTTTACTTGTCTTAACTTTCACACTAAAATGCTTAAATTATGCTAAAATTTAAAAAAAATTCAAGAATACTTTTGTGAAATTACTTGTTACATAACCTGCACACAATAACCCTTGTTAGATATTGTGAGAATTTAACCTTATCCGTTTCCCAATGTTTACCCCAAATTCCACAAAATATGAGTATGTCGGTGATGTAGTAAACATTAGATCTTGGCTTGGTATATCTATTCGAGATCACAGTGATGAGTACTATGGATTTAGATGGAGTAACTTGTTTAAATTGGTAAATTTTAGGATTACACCCAAAAAGCCTATACGTGTTGTTTATTAACTAACCGCTGTTTAAACCCTTTGTTTACTCTCATTATAAGAGTAAGATACCCCTAGAACAACCCGCTCAGAGAACCAAATCCTTTAGGAATTACACCAATATTTGTTTCGTTACACCTTTACACCTTAGCCTACCCTGTTAGATTAAGTTTATTTACAGTTGCTAGTTGCTTAAAGTGTAAAGTATGTATTTCCCGAGTCTTGTGTCAGTTTTCATCTTTGGTACAGTTGGAAAGAAATTTGCACATTGCAAATGGGAATGTATAAAGTAGTCAATCTCTTGTGTTTTTACTACCATCACAATTAATGGTATGTTTGAAGAATCGAAGAATTACACGTAGGACGGATATTTTCCGTAGTTACTATGATCTCAAGAATGGACAGATTTCATAGCCGAGTTTCGTAGATTTAGTATATGTCAAAAAAGAGAGAGAGAGGAGAGAGACGACAACAAAAAGAAGGAGTTGGAAAGTTTGCAGATGAGTGCGTATTCGCAAAAGCCATTACAGAAGGAATCATTTGAAGGATAGATTTTATTCGTTAAATTCGTTCAGAACCATTATCAAGATATTGTGTATTGTATTTAAGTGATAAGGGATTTCGCCAATTACTGTAAAGTATGTATATGTTAATGAGGTACGTTAGGGAAGTTGATCGTTACGGGAAGGCCAACTTTGGTTGTTGTTTTTGATCTATGATCAAGATGTGTGTAAATGTTGTGTCTTATACGGTAACAAATCGGGATAAAAGTGTTTTAGGCAACTTGTATATCTTAAGAGACTTAATATATTTGTTCATAATTTTATTTTATCTCTATCACGACAAATTATATCATTTTTCCCTTTCCTAATCATTAACCATGGGTTTTATGTGAATGAGGTTGTGTACGAGAAAGTCTACTGATCTGATAACTAATATGCCGTATTATTCTAGACCTACTACAGACGTATCATAGACTTTGATTCGAAATTAAAAAGTCTTGCCTGGACGCTTTGAACGGAATAAGTCATTTATATTTACTTTGGTTCAACAAAGGAAGAACCAACAAGGTTTAATATCTCAATACGCGTAGTATTAATAATTGGTCAAACAATGAATGGAAATCCACAGACAAGTTTTTACACGCAATCACGTCTATCCATCAAGAAGCATACGGCGGATCCGTGCCTACATTTCACGATTAACCACAAAGGACTTGATGACCCAATTCACAATATTTCAGGATGCCTATAGATGCAGTTTATCCAAGGTTGTACTATTCATGAAGATTCTTGAAGATTATAAACGTGGTCCTTATCTCCTAGGAACATCCCCAATACTTCGTATACACAATCGCCGATTCGGACGTGAGCCGACGATGTTACCAGAACTCTATAGAAATAGACGACCGATAAACTCAGTTTCAGGCTAATGAAATGAACCTAAACCACCATGTCGACCAATGTGACTGATTAAAAGATCATAGAAGTTGTAGAAAGAGCTCTTCATGAATAGGAAAAATCTTGTATTCTTCGCTCAAAACACGAATAGCCGTTCGATTGAGGTTTCTTTATTTTTAATTCGTTTCATATATCAAAGTAATGATTTTTGTGTATTTTTTACATTGACTATTGCTGATACCTTTAGGTATAGGCCATTTGTTTATAAAAGATTTATGTATGGTTTGTTTATCTTGATTGCTTAATTTATCGTGATTATTGTTTAAGTTTATCAAAAATTTATACTCGTTTAAAGTGCTTATTGTATGCGACCTATCATTCACCGATCTAGTTAGTAAGATGGACCAAGTTAAGCTAGATTAACCGGGATAGCTCTCCATATAGTGATTTATATATCTAGAATCATAGGATCACAAAATATTGCCCTGCTAAATCCGTGCTAGGATATCGCCTATAGCTTAACTAGATATCGGATAGTTCCTTTGGTTTAGTGAACAATTTGACTAGTAGGTATCCCTAGATAATTCAACAAATAATGTTCTGATTCCAATGGATAGTATACGGACAAGTGGACTACTAGTATATAAATCGCCGTTAAGCAGTAAGTGGGTAAAGTCTCGATGAGCTAGGGTTTAGTAAGAGCACCATTACTTAGATCCTAAGATAGATTATAATCAACATAAGGATGCTTTATGCGAATGCGTCTAATTATGACAGAATTAGCATGTTTAGGTCTTAGGAAGAAGTACCGCCTAATGTAACACCTCTATTTTTGACCTATAGCAGCGGAAGCTAATCTAGGGTATTACTTCATGGATCAACAGACATAATCATGGAAAACGACTCATAAAGTGACGTTTTGGAAAATTTTTGTTATCATTTATTTATTCATCAGAGTTTTTACAAAAAGAGGTCCCAAAATCTAGAAACATAATGTTTGAATGATAACAATTTAGCCATCTTCAAGTCCGTGCCACTCCGTGCCATAAGTTGCTCAATTACCTGAGATAAACATGCTAAAAAGGTCAACACAATGGTTGAGTGAAATTCATAGTTTTATGATAAATAGTTTGAATACAAGTCATAGTGGGTTACGTTGTTATACACCCATAGTTTGTAACAATTTCATATACAATATAACACCCCGTGTTTTAGGGTCATTGACGTCGTCAATAAATTCACTATGTACTTTTAGTATTGTACGCGTTTGCTTTTAAATCGTAAACGTTAAGATAAATCGCGTAAGCTAAAAATTAGCGTTCAATAGTGGAAGCGGGGCATCAAACGATTAAATGTTAAATCAATCAAGTGTGTTAATTAATTTATTTTGAGTATAGCTTGTATTAACTTGTTAATTTGTATTTATTAATGGTTGCGTAAATTGATTACGTTTCGCGTAGAATACGTTTAGTAGGCATATCCACAGAACCACCCAAGAAACGTTTCTTTACGCTTACAACAAATACCCACTTTTAATTACCCAAGTACCCAAAAATTACAAAAATTACAATCATATAAATGTGTTCTATGTGAGCCGGAAAAGGTGGAGTATACAAGAAATATCTCAAAAATTTGCAACTTGCATTGTACATATCACCAACCAGATAAAAACGCAAAAGTCTTTACCAAAGCAAAAAGTACCATGCCTTGGACCAACTATTTTCCCCTGAAAATCCTACCCTCATCTTGTCCAAGACTTAATTATGGCACAGTTTGACTATCAGCGAATGTTCTTATATCATATATACTTGCATATGCACCTTACAAAGATGATAACATTCACAACTTACTTTTACCATAACAAAAATCAATTTTCTCTCCCTATGAGCTCCTTAAAGACCCACGGTCATTCCACAAACACACACCAAAAACCATACAAAATTTTTTTAATTGTAACATTTACAACACATCCCTACATCTCATTCCTAAGGATGTCTTAAAATGTTTAGCAAAGTGATTGGTTTAAAGCATTTACAGAGGTTTAAGCAAGGCGAAAAGCAAGATTAGGGTTTCTAGTTCAGATTAGTGTTTCTTTGAAAGTTTTAGCAAGCTTAGTGATATTAAAGTCTAAACAAGAGCGGGTTTAGCACATATTTTCTCATCCTCATTGTTCATCATAAGTTATCTAAAAACCTTTATATCCCCTTTTTATTTTATAGGAGTTACACTTAATGCATATGTTAAGTTCTTATCTGCAAAATCAACACACATAGGACTTTTAAACATATAAAAAAGAGTCTTTTTACTTGTAATCAACTGGATTTGTGCACTTTAATTCATGCATATTTTGTGAGTACATTATCATGATAAAAATGGATCTATAAGTGTTATACCATGTTGGTTAAGTGTAAAAATGAATATATACAAATTAGGGTTTTCAAGGTTACTTAATATGTTACAAGTAAAAGTATTGCAAATGACTTATTAATCTTGTTCATGGACTTTTGTTTATGTTATATGAATACTAAAATAAGGTTATAATGGAAGTATAACTCTTGTACACACTTGGTTAATGTATAAAAAGTTCATATGTAAACTTGTTAAATTAGGGTTTCTTTAATAAGTTTTGATTAAAAGTGAGATTAAGACCTTGTTAACTTGGACAAATGGACAAACTATGGACTTATGGACTTTATTATATATATGACTTATGATATAAAGTGAGGTGGAAGACTTGTGGTAAATTTGCAAGATTAAAAAGTACATAAAATAAGCTTTATATAAAAGTATACATATTGATATTAAAAGGGCTGCTTGGATTTTGAATTTTAAATCAGTAGGTTTTACCTTTTATACAAATAATACGTCTTGTGACGATTCCAAAAAGGTAAGAAACTTGAAAAACGGATTAATAACGAAAAAGATACGCTAATTACGAGTTATACGTTAATTAAACGGGTTTATAAAATAACTTTTATAAAAATTATACAAAACAGAAAGTTTGATGTTTTTAACAGATTATACACATTTCTAGGATTCCAAAATGATAAGAATCATAATTTTTCGATTAAAAACGAAGAAGTTATGAATTACGCGAGTTTATATACTTAAAATGTATAAAAATACTTTTATAAAACCATTTTTATAAAAGTTACTGTTCATGACAGAAACATTTATTTTTGTAAACCTCATAAATAAATAGAACTTTCAATTACGAGAACGTGCTCGAAAGAATCGCTAAAAACGGAGCTATAACGAATAAAATACGACGTTTACGGGTTTTACGATAACTAAAACTATAAAAATAACTTTATAACTGGTGTGAACAGTAAAAAGTACTGTTCATCAGGGGACTAAAAATATGAAAATGTCAAATATTGATAACTCGACTTAATACGAAAACATGGGCATAAGAAACGTCAAAATCGGGCTTAAAACGCGAAAGTTACGCCAGTTTTACTACAACGGAAATTATAAACGTTTTAACTTATTAAACACAATTTTACCAAAACAATTAGATGGTGATTAGCTATATAGAATGATATATGGTAGTAGTTACCCAATGTGATTAGTACTTATACGACCTTAAATTAAATAGGTTGCATCTGACGATTTGCGTGACGCATTATTTGTGATATACTTGATATTCGCTCACTCAAGGTGAGTTCATAGCCCCACGTTTTACATGATTTGTTTTACAAGTTTTTGGGGTGAGAAACATGCAATGTTTTATAACAACTTACACAAGTGGATACTTTTATATTATGATTACGTGTGCCCTAGAGTAGCGATAACCCATCTGAGCCCCATTATAATGACTGTCAATTACGTGACTGTGAACTTGAATGTTATAAATAGAATCTATTGGATGTACTCCCCATCGGGGGATTAGCTATCACTGGGCAAACAAACGTATACCATGTCGAACATAGGATGTTGCGGGTTAGAACATCATCACGGGCAATGTAGGCCATTTATATGGTATTCATTTATGTCGAGCTTCAGTGTCATGAGCTTAGGGCAACGTAATTACATTTATATGATGTCTGCATCTGTTGCATTATCATACACTTGAGAAATCTTGTGGTCCTACAATATATGATTTTTTCAAACCTATGAATTCATCAACATTATTGTTGACGTTTTAAAGCAATGTTTTTTAGGGGATTAGTAAGCACGAGGTGCAAGGGATACATTGGTGGTTTTGATTTGGATATCATGCATTAAAGATTTTGTCGCATTACATTTTGTATAACTGTTATGGGCTAGAAATCTTTGTATTTTGAACAAGTGGACAAGTGAAGCTTCGGCTTATGTAACAAATACTTTGTTAAATCCAATGTATCAGTTTTAAATGACTTTTTGGTCGTTCTATATACATCTTGTGTTATTGATCTATGAAGTAACACGCCCCGGACCCTTATTCATATATCTAATGGTGAAGAAAGTGTCACTCCACCTAGCAATGCTGGTGTAGAAATGCCGAGAGTTGAATCTGTTAGGCCTAGTGGAGTTATCATTGAAGATTGGGTTAGTGATGATGATGAGGATATTTTTCAATCTAATGATTCCCAAACAACAGTCAAACCTAGTTTTAAAAAGATTGAGTTTACTAAAGCTAAGAATGAACCTGTTAAATCTGATAAACAAGCTGTAAAACCTAGGATGGTCACTTAATCTCCTAAGGTAGATAGAAAAGATTAGAATGGGAAAATGACTCAAAAACTGGGGTTAGGATTTGGGTCTACAAGAGAAAGCCTGTGTTTGTTGTGGCAGTTTACGCCATCTAATAAAAGACTGTGATTTTCATGAAAAGAGAATGGCTAAAAAGTCTGTTTTGCAAAGTATGGGAAAGAATACTGGTCATAGGGAAGTTAGAACAATTTGGAACAACACTCAAAGAATAAATCATCAAAATAAATTTGTTCCAACTGCAGTCTTAACTAGGTCTGTAAGAATACTAGTTAGTACTGCTAAGCAGCATGTTAATACTGCTACCCATAAAAATAGAGTGAATGTTTCAAAATAAAAAATAAATACTTTTCCTAAGACACATTCATCTATTAGAAGGTCTTTTTATAAATCAATAGTACTTAATACCAGGGTTTCAAATGAAAAAGTTAATACTATTAGAGTAAATGGTGTTAACACTGTTGGAAAAACAACAATTAGTACTGTTAAAGGAAATGGGTTCGCTGCTGTTGAGGCTTCAGCAGGTTATGTTTGGAGACCTAAAATGACTGATTTAAACAATGGCTTCAAAGACAATAGTAGATCATGGATCTCAAAAATAGTAAATTATATTGATCCATAAGGCAGACTCAAGTAAATAGTGGCTTGGGTCCCCAAGAGAACAGCTCTCTTTTTTGTGCGGGGGAATCAGCCACCACGGCTATAAAGTACGAAAGGAATGTTTGACAGTGATGCTCCAGGCATATGACAGGGAACAAACCTTACTTACTGAACTATTCAATGATATTTGAGAAGGATTTTTGCCTTTGGTGGAAGTACTAGAGGTGGTAAGATAGACAAGGTATTGGTAAGATAAGAACTAATAAAATAGACTTTAAAGATGTGTTTTTTGTGAAGGAACTAAAGTTTAATCTTTTCTCTTTCTCACAAATGTGTGACAAGAAAAACATTGTTCTTTTCATTGAAACTGAATGTCTTGTTTTGTCTCCTAACTTTAAGCTGATTGATAAAAGTCAAGTACTGCTTAGAGTCCCTAGGCAAAACAATATGTACAACTTTGATTTAAAAAATGTTGTTCCTTCTAGAGATTTAACTTGTTTTTATTTTTCAAAGCCATCAGATTGAATGATTCTAAGCAATGGAGCATAGGAGGTTGGTCAAGTGAATTTTAAACAATGAAATAAACTTGTGAAGGGAAACTTTTGTTAGATGTCTTCTTCCAAGACTTTTAGAAAATGACATACTTGTTTGCTTATTATGAAGGAAAAGCAATACAAAGCCCTCCTGTAAGACCAAACCAAACATGTGAGCTCTATCAGCCAACCTTTACAGATGTTGCATATGGACTTATTTGGACCAACATCTGTAAGGAGTATCAACCATAAGACCTATTGTCTTGTAGTGACTGATGACTTTAGTAGGTTTAGCTGGGTTTTCTTCTTAGCCACTAAGAGTGAAACTAGTGGGATTCTTAAGAAATTTATAACAGAAATAGAAAACCAATTAAACCATAAGGTTAAAGTAATCAGGTCTGATAATGGGACATAATTCAAAAATAAGGAAATGGATGAATTCTGTAGGCCAAAAGGGATAAAAAGGGAATATAGTGTTGCCAGAACTCCACAACAAAATGGAGTTGTTGAGAGAAAGAATATGACCCTGATTGAGGCAGTTAAGACTATGCTAGCAGACTCACTTCTACCTATAGTATTTTGGGCTGAAGTAGTTAATACTGCTTGTTATGTCCTGAATAGGGTTCTAGTGACCAAGCCTCATAACAAGACACCCTATGAACTTATTATTGGCAGAGCACCAAGCATAAGTTTCATGAGACCTTTTAGATGTCCTGTTACTAATCTAAATACCCTAGACCCTTTAGGCAAGTTTGATGGGAAGGCTGAGGAAGGGTTTTTAGTTAGGTACTCTATAAATAGCAAGGCTTTCAGGGTATTTAATTCTGAAACCAGAAAAGTTGAAAAGAATCTGCATGTAAACTTTCTTGAAAATAAACCAAATGTTGCAGGGCAAGAACCTAACGGGCTTTTTGATATTGATTCCTTAACAAATTCTATGAATTATCAACCAGTTACTGCAGGGAATCAATATAACACCCTATGTTTTCAGGTCATATTACGATCCCAAATTATTTCAGTTACCTTTTTATTTATTGGGTTTGTGTGCTTACTTCCATGTAAACACACTAGTTAAATCGCGTAGGCATCAAAAGTTATCGTTTAACTAGAATCGCAACCTAAACTCATTAAGACCTTACTTGACCCCTTTGTATTCGTAATTTAATTTATATTTCACGACAAGAAGGTTACTTGGTCACATTCATTTTTTTTATCGAAGTGAGAACTCCTTAAACCAAGCTA